>MU968551.1:7206406-7508599 GCA_034641835.2 Pinus albicaulis | reverse complement strand
CTCCCTATCTCCTTTTCTTGCTCTTTCCCCTTCTCTTCTCTTCCTTCTACATTCTTTCTTTCTTGTGGTGTTGGAGTTTGGACACCAGGAGTGGAGAACACTCGTTCTTCCTTCTCTTGGAGGGTATTATTTACCCATTATGTTTGCATATTGTTTAATTGAAGGCCTGTGTGTGTGAACATAGGGTGTGGACTTGATTTCCACCCTCTTCCTGGAGATGATCCCTGCAGGGTCATAAGACTTAGTGAAACTGTCGTTGAAGCCCATCTCCTTCAGTATCTTTTTTGCTTCCTCTCTTGCTACTCTACTGTTGCAGATGAAGGGTCCAATTTGTGATTTGGTCCTAAACTGAGTCTTCTTCTTTGCAGAGACAAAGTGTAGCTCATATGCATTTATCATCTGCCTTATGTATTCCAGTGCAAAGACCCTCGTGGAGAGGAACTTTGGCAATTTGTAAGGATATGGCTCACTTCCATAGACTTGAATCTCTGTGTAGTTTTGATACAAATACCAATTTGTTGTCTTCACTTGTTCTGTTAGTTGCATGGTTTTTCTGATTTCCTCATTTATCCTGGGCTCTGCTGCATCATTGAGTGTGTTGATGGCTAGATGCATGAATAAATCTACTAAATCCTTGTATGTAAAATCCTTCTGATCCTTTAGAAGCAGGGTAGTCCAAAATATGACAGATTGGGGCTCATTATCTTCATTTACCTTGAACATCTGAAACTAAAACCTTCTATACTGGAAATGGACAAACATATATACCAACACAAAGGAGTATTTAAAAACCTCCTCTGTGTCAAACTTCAAAAATTGCTCATGAATGGCCTCTGCAAGAAATTGAGCATAGTTTAACAACACTGCGGGTTTAGCACCTGGGAAAAGAGTGGAAAAGAAACCTATCACAGCTTCCTCTACCAACTGATCATTGTGATAACCTAACAAATAAGATAAAACAGACATAATGTGTTGGGTCCTATCAGAAAAGGTAGATGAGGGATAAGGAGGGTTCTTTGTAGGTATTGGGGTATCAGGGGTCATGGAAAACTGCAAGGTTTTGGTTCTGCTGGCAGGGTCAAGCTTTTGGTAACATTCTTTGAGGACTTCATATGAAAAAAAACTGCTTGTTCAAGAGTGTGGACTTGCATCATCTGATGGATGGATTGGGCGTTGATAGCAAACAAGATTTCTCCTATTGGGGTGACTATGGTCCTCTAGTTAATATCATAACAACTCTAGAACTTCCTGATGAATTCTAGGCAACTATGGGTCTTTGGGAATATGTAAAGGGAAGCTACTTTTGGGTTTCCGTAGAAATTTAAGTCTTCATTTCCTTTGAGGAATTAGTCCTCAAACCAGAAGTAAACATCAAACAGATCAGACTCAAACTTTGTCTCATGGAATTTGTATTATGTGCACGAGCCAAGTGATCGAGGTCACTGTGGGTAGATCATTGGATTAAAGATCTTGATCTAATTTTGGAGGCATTTTCCTCAATGATTTTCTTTCTAGTCACGATGGAGAAAGGGATAACATGAGAGACTTGAGAGGAGATGATAATGGAGTTAGCACTAGGAAAGGATATCGCAGTGAGGGAATAGTCAGGATTAAAAGTCTAAGAGAGCCTGTAATCCGGTTTTGCCTGGTGCTAGCAGAGATTTTCTTCGTGATTAATTCTTTCTTAAATATGCAAATTCAAATCATGTATCAGTTCGACAATAACTACAGAGTAAACTATGTAGTTATGTCGACATTTGGCTATATAAATAGCAATGCGGAGGTGTGGGGTGGCGCGGGTTCGTTGGGTAACAGCCCGACCATTTATGGCGCAATGATTTGCTGAGCGAAAAAGGGATATGACTTCAAACAGATAGCGGGAGCGAAATCGTGTCATGGGAAGTGCATGCAACTGTCAATAAGGTGCATCGGTTTGGTGAAACGACACAAAAGGCTTTACGGAGGGGGGTGAAAGTGGTAAGCGGTGTTAGGAGAGAGTGGTGTAGAAGAGCCATGGGCACGACATTCTAGCCAGTTCCGTACCTCCCCTCCACCTCATGACAAAGTTCGAATACAGCGGGGGGGCCGAAAAACGTTGTGGGCCGTGTGATGTGCAGGGTGAATGGGTCGCATTTTAATCGCATATTGATTCCACAAGGCTTATATGTGATGTTTTTCTAAAAAAACTTGCTATTTGGCTGATGTGAAAGGTGACTTGGGCATGCGGTAATGCACAAAAAAAGGGGAATGATTCTAGGGAGAGTGAAAATGAAAAGGTATGAATGGCGGGGTGGGTTCGTTTATGGGTTAAACTTTAAACTTCAGAATATGGAGAAAGTGAGGGGACAAGAGGGTAAATGAAATGAGGGAAGAAATGAGGTGTGATCACCATTACCTTATCAGCAACAATTCTTCTCCTTTCCACTGAACTACAAGGCAAATTCATTCATTTTGTGCTCTTTGACAATCAGGGTCTCCCTTTCTTCTCTAAAAATAAATGATAACCATAGAATATTATTTTCGGCATATAAAAAATCTAATCAGTGATCAGTCACCTTGTGATACTATCAAATACAGGACTCTAACACATTGATTGAGATTGAGATTTTATTCTGATTTATTATATGTGCTAAGCAAGACAGTATTTCTACATTATTTTGTTGATAAGTGCGCATGTTCTGTAATTCTGCTATAAACTCACTATGTGCATCTGTAGAAGATCACTTAGATTTTTGTCAAGGGCCACTTCATTAAATTATCTCTCGGGGTGCGGAAACTTGGTTCCAGCACCCCCTGTTAGGGTCCTATAATAATAGGCATCATAATTTTGAATTGTCTATGTTTTAGTCTTGTAATATTGTACATACTTTGCTTTCTGCAAATGTTTTCCCACATTAAAAAAATGTAAAGAGGGTAAGTCCTAAAAGAAAAATCAAAGAACAAAGAAAAAGGTCAGAAAAGAATATAAAGTATGAACCCCACCAAAAAGAGATAAAAATAGATCCTGAAAGTGCTGCAAATTCAAATGCCACTACTTTTACTTTACTTTACAAATAAGATTGTGTGCAGCTTGTCAAAAATGCCACAATCCATGATGATCAAACAGTTTAATCTTGATTCATTCATGCTTTAAATTTCATGTTGATAGTTAGTGAATAAAGATCTAGCCAAGCCATTTAATCTTGGCAGATCAGTAGTTAGGTACAGAATAAAAATGAGCTCATCGGTTTAATCTGAGCCATTGGAAGTTATAAGGTTAGAAGTAGATTAGTTTGCCTATAAAAAAGAAATAAAGGGTCAGCAAGCTCAAATGCACCCAATAAATGAAGAAAAAAAATGTTAGGGTAAATGATGGGTAGGTAGACTACTTTCATAAGGCATGGAAAGCATCAATTGTTCATTTGATATCACTAATATCCCCCAAAATCCCCTTCCCCTTGCTTAAAATCATATTTTCCATTCTTAAAAGGCATTTTCCTTGTAAAAATATCCCTTTCCCTTCATTTTAACCTTTTCCCCTTACTTCACTCATTTCCCCTTACTAAAACCCTTTTCCCTAGTTAAAATCCAATTTCATTTGAAATAAGTAAATTTCTTTACTAACTCCCCTTTTTCATTAAAATACACCCCAAAACTCACTTATCCAAAGCTTTTGTTTAAATATATCAGGTCCCACTGTAAAATCCCTTTAAAATTATCACTCTTAACATCTCGCATTCATTTTAACTTATCTGCTTTATTATATTAATCCCGCATACATACACATTTATCCCATATAATACTAATTCCCGCATATATTACTTCCCTACCCATATCATATTGACCCCTTTAAATTAATTTAACCTATAGTTTAATTCCTTGGGTCCCACTTTCCTTTAAACTCCCCACTCTATATAATCCCCTCACTGCTAACCTATTAACACTTCCGCATTTATAAAATATGCTCGAGACCCGCCTATCAAAAAACTCCCTATTCGTCCATCCGCTGGATCTTCATTCATAAAATCCAACGAATAGAAGCTTTGGCAACCTCCATTGCCTGATATTTAAAACCATTGCAGGGGTGTGAAATGGGTGGTTTCGCACCCATGCTCCCCTGCTACGTGGCAGCCCCACATATTATCACACTCCTTAGTAGAATACCACTAACCTGCTTTTTGTGATGCGATAACCACTATACTCCCATCCAAGATGTACGATGATACCACCCTGTTTGAATTTGACCTGTGCCCTATGTTTAACCACCTACGGTCAAATAGCACTAAAGCCCTCCCAACACTGTTTTTTCATTATGTGTTGTGCATTTTCCAAAATTGTTTGTTAACGCAAAGGAGCCTTGCCGACCTCTTTTGAAGCCATTTAGACTGGTGCCGACCAAAATTCAAGCCTTTTTTCTGTTAAAGCCATCATCAACCTCTTTAAAAATATTTGCAGACCGGAGTTAAAGTTTTTCATGGCCATAACCTCATCTTCATACATAAATCACCTTTTCACAGGTATTCCTAAGCGCTTGAGCCATTACTTCAGCACAAAAAAGTAATTAATTGATTAAAATAAACAAATCTATGGCTTCCCAGGGCATTGTGACTGTTAATCCCCTACAACCTCTTGTTGTTGATGTTGAACATATCCCCCTTGCAGACAAAGACTTCAAAATTAGTGACACGGTCACTGATTTCAACCTGTTAATGATATTTGGCCATCTATCCAAGTCATCTTTGAGCAGAAAGATTTGATCAAGGAAGCTAGTTAAGCTATTCAGAAAGTCAAAGAGGAACTTGGGAAGAAACCAGAAGAGGCCACTGAAATAATAAAGTTTCTTAATTCCAAGAACAAACAGGAATTAGAAGAAATTGGCATAAGTGGCAGAACTGAAACAATCCTAGAAGCAAGAAAGGTGATTTCCAAAAGGAACCTAATGACGCAACTTGAAGACAAGTGTCAGACTATGGAATTAGCAATAACCAGATTCATGATCAAATCTTATGTTTTAAGGCAGAAAGGTCTGCATAATTCTTTGGTGATCAATGACAGGTTGATGAAGCATGCAGACTATGACAGTAAAATCAGAGAAGTGGCCAAAAAATAGTCTAATAATTCCTCCATGAAAGGAACGCTTACAGGAAAAGTACTTTATCAAACATTTGAAAATCTATTTTACCTCCAGCATGAGGTAAATCATCTCTTTATAAACAAGCCTATTTTTGCAAAATACACAGAGGCTGATGAAATTTACAGAAGAATGGTAAAAATCAAATTACCAGATGAAGAGGCTTGGGAGAAATTATATGATTTTCAGTGACAGTGAAGAGTAAAACAGGTAAACAGAGCAGTCAAAGTGAAAACAGAGCATGCATGGTTAAAGAGTAATAGAGCAGTTAAGTTGAAGTGGATAAAGATGAATACAGATGAAAGGCAGTGAAAGGCAGAGTTTAAAGATAAAGACACCGTGAAATACACTCAACAGAAAAAAGGCAGCCAACGTAAAGCAACAGTCAGAGAGATAAAGCAGCAAAAGATCAAAGAACAATCGACAAATCCAAATAAGCAGGGAAAGCTAGCATTTAGCCTCCTAGGTGTCTCTATCTTCTTGCATGAAGGTATTTATTTTTCCTTGAATAATTCCTAAATCATTTTTAGGATATTTTGTATTAGTTTTTGTATAAATACTTCATAATTCGAAGTATTGAGTGTGGATTCCAGAACATTTCTATAGTTGTAATTGATCCAAATACCTGAGGATTTATTGTACAATTTTCAAGTCACAAATAGGACTAAGTAATAAAGGCATTGCATTATAGGATTCATGTGTTGAGCCACTTCAGTGAAGTATCTTTCAATTGTTCAAATTTTTATTTTCTTAAATTATTCCATAAACTTGTATGTTTTCCAATTTAAATGTTATAAGAGGAATATTATTGCGGGAATTGTTTAAGTACACTCTGTTCTGAACTGTTATTCATTTTGATGTTTTCTTCTGATATCCAGATTAGGGAATTCTTCATTACTCCCTAGTTTCGATTTACCTCTTTCACCTCCCTCATTATCTGGTTTGAGTAATCCTTAACTGGTCCTTGATCCCGATTTAAAACCACTTCACCAATCAGCCTAAAAGATATGAATTTTCTCAACTACCTTGCCCTGTGAACACTTCCTTTAGAACTTGATTCTACCATGTTTTCTTGATACATTGACTCCATAACCCAATGGAAAATAGACATACTTCTATCCATCTAAATCAGTAATTCCACCACCAAACCAAAATCAAAACCAATCAATCTTACATAACTAGCCTAAAATAAACTAAAAATCACAAAGTCAAATCATAAAGAGAGAGCCCTCTCTGAGCATTAGGAAGGCTAGATCCTGATCTCAAAATTAGGTTGATAGTTACCTCTAATATTTCTTTAAACAAAAAGCATAACAACCCTAGGAATTATTGGAGTAATAACGCATTGGCAACCATACTGGGGAGTCAGTCCTTAGTTTAAAATAAACCTTAAAGCAAACACTTTTTATCATATTTTTACCTTAAGGTTGTTTTAGGGTTGCTAAGATCTATCATTAAAAATTAAAATTCTGGCTTCTAGAAGAACATACTATACCAAGGCTCATCCTGATCCACAACCTGCTATAATGTTGATGATCCTGACACAATTTTAAGAAAAACCAAAAAAGTAAAAAGTCTAGGGAATACTAGTCAATTAATCAAAGCAAATTCATTCCCAAAAGAATTATCAGGCTTACAAGATATTGAATTTGATTTATCATTTGAACACTCTTTGTTTAGAACTAAATATGAAAGTTAAATCTATGATAGTGTAATAGATCCTCATTTCATTCAATTTATTGAAACAAAGAAGGAGACTATTTCACTTGATTCAGATCAAAAATCTCTAGAACCTTTTGATAAACTTGATGCTTTTACTGCAACTTTGATTAAGGATATTGATGAAGCCTATTTTCAACATTATATTGAATTGGCTGCTTTATCTGCTTATACCCCTAAGCCTTCTACCATTCCTTCAGAGTCTGTAAATTCATCTTTATTTAGTACCACCTCATCTATTATTTCCACTACACTTCATTCCACAGAATCATTCACCCCCAAGCTTCATCTTCAACCTAGAGTTTTATTTCCATCTCCAAACACTTCAAGTTCATCTTCTAGCACTTCTACTACATTTTCTAGTACTTTAACATCATTTCCAAGTACATCTTATCGTATCCCAAGTTCATCTGCAAGTACATCAACCTCATCACCAAGCAACACAAATTTACCTCCTAGACAAGCTAGAATCTTATCCATGGTAGCCAGATATGCTCCTTTGGTCTTACCATCTCAATTATATGCCATGCCCCAAGATTACCAAATTAAAATCTTTCAGTTTGATGGTATTGGTCAATACACTGCACAACAACATGTTAATAAAATCACTAATTACTTTGAATTGCATGAAATTGATTAAGATGATGTTCAAATGAGACTGTTTTCCCAAAATTTAGCAGGAGATGTAAAAAAATGGTTTAAAGCTTTACCTGCCAATCATATAGCTGATTTAGTTGCTTTTCATCAATTATTTACTAATAGATGGGAAAGAAAGAAAAACCCTTTACAAATATTGTCTGAATATGAAAACGTTAGAAGAGATCCTAATGAACCTGTTTAGGACTATTGTACTAGGTTTAATAGTATTTACAATGTTATTCCAGCAAACATCAAACCCCCACCAAATCTAGCTTTAATCAAATTTCCAGATGGTTTTGATACTGATATGTCATACCAATTGAAAAAAAGAAACCAAGAAACATTAGAACAGATGCAAAGCAATGCAGTTAGTGTAGAAGCAAATTTGTTAGCTAAAAGAGCCAGGATGACAAATGAAAGAAGATTTACCATTAAGGATGAACCATCCACATCAGATAGTAAGATAGATAGTTTAGCAAAGAGTATGGAAAGAATAATTGATAGATCAGAAAACATGGAAAGAAAACCACAATGGGATAATCAAGAACAAATTCCTCAAATCAGAAATCCAAACTTTAGAAAGAATCCCAACACTGGTAAATCTAGAGAAGAAGCACCTGATCAATTGATTAGACCACCTTTCCAAGAAAAATATGCAGAAAGTTCCCACCAAATGAAGAAGACCAGGACACTCAGATTAACTTAATGGGAATAAATGATGATAATACTATTTTTATTACCCAAGAAGAACAGGAATTATACATACTACAACAATTACAGTTAGAATCTGGGGAGTCCTTTTATTATAAACAAGGTTATGAATTTTCTATTAATGAAGTTCACAAACAATATAACCTTAGAAGCAAGAAAAATGCAGAAGCCCCTACTAAGAAAATTGTCCAAACTCAGCCCAAGAAAACAGTAGAAGCTCCTGTGTCCAAGGTGTTACAAATTCTCCCTAGAGAGACTCAAAAACCTTCCACTCCAAAGATTACACCTAGTCCAAAAATTGTAGACATCACACCTGCTGATCCCCAATCATCTGTTGCTGCTAAAACTTCAGCTGCTGCTAAAACTTTAGCTGTTGTTAAAACTTCAGCTGATACTCAAACAACAAATGTTGCTAAAACATCTGCTGATAATCAAAAATCAACTGCTACCAAAGTTACAACTACAACTCAAACTGTTCCAGAAAAGAAAACTGAAAGTAAAAAAATGAAAACACAGACCGAAATACCAATTGCTGATAAAAAAGATAAGAACACTCAAACTACAATTGGTAGAGAGGAAATCATTCAGTTAGGCAAAACACAAGTACCATTCAACATCCAAACTGAAATAGCCAAATTGAAAATTCCAATTCCTTTAACAGAGCTGGTTAAAAATTATTTATACAAATCACAAATCACTGAAACACTGAACATAAGTGAAGAAGAAGATTTTGTTAATCTGAATGATGACCAACCAAAATTACTATTTGGTCCTGAGGTAAATGGTAAACATCAAGAAGGTGATGTTCCTCCATTTTACATTAGCTTGAGTATTCATGATAATATTTTACACAATGCTATGTTAGATTCAGGAGCATCTCACAACTTAATGCCAAAAGCTATCCTGGAAACATTGAATCTAGATATCACCAGACCATACAAAGATATTTTCTCCTTTGATTCTGGTAAAGTGAAATGCCTTGGCTTGATAAAAGACTTGCATGTCACTTTAATCCAATACCCATCGAAGAGTATTGTCATGGATATTGTAGTTGTTGATATCCCTCCAAATTATGGAATGCTATTATCTCGCTCATGGGGAGAAAAACTGTAGGGATCACTACAGTTAGACATGTCCTATGCCACAATTTTTGTATTTGGTCAGCCCAAAAATCTTTACAGAGAAATTTTGATGAAGTACATGGTCAGTAGTGCAGAAAAACCCAGAACTATCCTATTTATTTTGTACATTCTGATATGGATTCTTTAATCTTATGTAATTCAGATACTGCCACAGATAAAAACACAGCATTATAACAGAAACATAAAGAAGTTGACAGTGATAATATATTTAATGAATCTATGTGGCACTTAGATTTCGATGGCTCAGTGAACAAATTAGGAGCAGGAGCAGGAGTTTGGATTTATAACTTAGAGAATAATCATTCGGAGGGTCATGCCTTTAGGTTAAACTTTAAATGCACAAATAACATGGAATAGTATGAAGTGTTAATCTTAGGACTGCAAATTGTAACAAAACATGGAGCCAAGAGAGTTTCTATGATGGGAGAATAAAAATTAATCATAAAACAAATCAAAGGAGAGTATCTTGTGAACAATCCTAGACTAAGCCAATACAAAAAAACCATTCTAGATCTTATTAAAGATATGCTTGAAACTGATTTTGTTGTTATTCCAAGGAAACAGAACATGCAGGCACACAGTTTGGCTACATTTTCCAGTACATGTAGATTGCCTTTTCAGCCATATCACTAATACACTGCAGAGGTAAGACACAGGCCAACTATACCAGACAATTTGAAATATTGGTAGATATTTTCACAAGATTCTCAAATCTATAATTTTATGAATGTTGGCGGAGAATTCCAAAATTGTAATATAGATACTAATTAGACAGTAGATTACACAATAAATAGTGAGTTAGATATAAACGATGTAGATAAAATTGAACCCACTAGATTTACTAAAGTAGAAATAGATAAATTAGAAATAGTAGAAATACAAGAAATAACAAATGATGAATCAGAAATTTTGAACCTTAAAGATAAATTTTTACTGAAAGTGTTGAACGGATAAATCCTTCTTGCGAACAATAAGGATCTCCCTAGTATCCTAAGGATATCTAGAAATAAACAACCAAAAGCAAACCACTTTCTCTAGATCATTTATGATTCGGAATTATTAATTAACAAAGTATGAGGACATGCCCCTACCTGAACTCCAACACTTTTTTTAATATTCAATCCAGTCACTCCAAAAGAGGTCAATTCAGAATGTAAGACCTACATTCAAAGATAGGAAAAAGGATTAAAAGCACTTGCAAGATGTAATAATTTAGAAAACACCAATCTACCTCAGTGATCAGGGAATCCAAGAATTAAATTACTCAAAGAGATACATGAACAACTTTAATGAGAAAATAGGATCCATTTGTATTAACTTATATGATAAGAATTAACCTTACAACCTGTTGCCTTGATGTCATACAGGTTCTTCCAGGGTCCTGAAAAACCGTTTCCTTTCAGTTTGACAAGCCTTCTCCTCTCTGAACTAGAATGAAACTATGGACATGAGTATGTGATCGTTCTCATACCAATGATGCCAGGCATAGAGAGTATAATTTCTTCAACAATTCTCTTCTATAAGGTAAGAAGTACCCTTGAGACTGAAACATGAGTTCAATTTATAGGAGAATGAAGGAGGTTTCAGTTCCATAAAGAGGGGGATAAATTCCTCTCATAAAGGGATTTTAGTTCCAAATACCAAGGGATAATCTCCATTAATGAAGGGATAAAGGTTCACGAATGAAGGGGCAAAGCTCGAACTCATTACGCTTCTAGAAGCCTCTAGCTGGGATAATATTCGACCAGTTGGGCATCTAGAACTTACTTTTTATTTTATTTTACCTTTTACGATGGTCTGTAGTTTCAGTAAGAAGAAAGTGTGGGATGTGCCACAGGTTATAGAGCAAGAAACTGCAGTACCGCAGGTAAGAACTAGGAAAAGTGCGGAGTTAGGCTTTTTAGGGTTTTAATAAACTTTTCTCCAATTCCAAGACTTGGTTTAGGAACTTTATGGTTTTGAACCTCTAAGGGAGCATAATACAGGTAATGATGAACCCATATAGACAGCTAAATGTCATGGTGAAAAATTTTAGTGTAACATATTGCCCCCCTAAAGCGTAAAGTCTGCAGTAGTTCTGAAGAGTGAAGTGCTTTATCATTCTGAGTATTGGGTTGCAGACATACCGGTCGAAACCTGTAAAACATTCAATGCAAAAATATATATGTATATCATCACTGAGGTAGGCATTCCCATACTCAGATCAAAACTAACTACATGTTTTGATACATAAATGATTTTAGAATTACATCAAAAGTAAACACAACATGGACGCATCTATCTATTGTAAGTATTCTAATATATCATGAATAATAAAACTCCTCATAGTCTGGATGGTAGAAACTAGATCCAGGGTCTTGATTTCTGCTTCTCGAACTAGTACGATTCTATCCATGCAATTGATTGTGTCGAAGTCAAACATGGTAGAAACCACTTGATTACCAGTCAATGATGTGAACTGTTAACAAGTGTGAGAGAAACCACCAATAATTACAATGGATCTCAAAGTACTTAGTACAATCCATGAAGTGTGAATGAATTATTTGTAGTCGAACACTTCATGGAATCATTCGATCAAAGGTCATTGATGCAACCTGTCATCGAATGTGAGAAACCTACCATTAGGGCATGCAGATCCCAAGGTATTGATAGGATTCTAGATCAACTTTCTAGATGCTGATTTTTCGTCGATAGAAAGTGACCCGTCGTAGGACAGCCCATGACACGAAACCATTAGATCAAGTTTTGAAGAAATATTTGCAAGGAATGAATCAGGGATGGTAAACACGAATGGAGACAAATTTTTTCAATGAATGGTTTAATTAAACTGTTCTCTTGAACACATAACGACACTATTGCTAGACAAAAGATTTTCCCAACCCAGGTAGAAGTGTGACAAAAAGTGTCGTTTTCAAGAGTGGTTTATTGCTTTTAAATCAAAGTGTAACAAATGAATTCATTTTTTCTCTTTTCCCCCACCATTTCTGGCAAGTACCTCTTTATTTTTGACAAGCTTGAGGAGGATAACATTTGCTTGTTTATAAGCTCATCCTTCGAATGAGTCCAACTTAGTTTAAGATTCGAACCCTAAGAAGGAGTGGTTCGTTCCTGTTTGAAATTGAACAGGTCCTTTACTGTTAAATTTTAACGAGTCCAGTATAGGAGAAACTTGGTGTTTTTCAATTTTAGGGAGTTAGAAGAAAAAACTTAAGAAAACTCCATGGGTGTACTTTTTCGTAAATTTAGTCTCTCGAGCCCGAAAAAGGATAAAATAATGCGGGAGAGAACTATGTATACCTTTTTCGTAAATAGTCCATTTTAGTCCGGAAAAGGGGTAAACTTATACTGAAGGGACGACTGTTCATTTCCTTTAATGAGTTCGAATAGTCAAGTACTCGGCAATATTTTCATGTTTAGAGAGTCTGAAAAGGGCTTAAAAGAGAACTCCAGGGTTTCGCTTTTTCGTAATTTTCAAGAGCCCGAAAAAGTGATAAAAGTGTACTCATCATCAAAATAATTCTTTTCACCCAAAAAACCTGTTTTCTGCACATAAACTCGAAAAATTAAACATACCTGTTTCCAATAAGTAAAGACTTTTGAAAAATAACTTTTTAAAGTGGATAAAAATAAAATAATATTTTATTCATTCAAAAAATCTTATAAAAAGTAGTTCAATAAAGTCATTTTCACCTTTTGTATTCAGAGTTGAAAGTCGAGGGCTTTTGGCAGAAAAGGCTCTGGAGGTGATAATGGGAGAACCGACCGCTCAAATCGAAAATCGTCGAATCCAGGTAATCTACAACACTCTTCTCTTCATTTTCATCCATTTGAATTCTCTTTTTAAGTTTTATAATCATTTTTTGAGGGGAAAAAAGGTTCAAAATTCCGCTCTTAGGGGTCCGCGGGTCATCCATTTGTTACCTGCGGACCCCGATAATTTTCCCAAAGGAAAATTATCGAGCTACCGCGGTTTTTATGAAGGGCTTGTGCAGAGGTCCGCATTGTCTCTATATAAAAACTGCGGAGGCACTGTGAGAAAAGGAAAATTATTAAATTCTCTCAAAAATGGTTAAAAATTCTCACTCTAAAAGCTTCTAACCTTCAAATGCGTCCATTTGCAGATTATTCCACAATGTTGGAGTGGAGAGAACGTGAGAACGAAGAGGTAGACGATGCGGCTATGAATAATCCGGCCACAATGCATGTGTTGAGAAATTGTGGATTGTATAAATTTTGGGCAATTCAGGGCATGAGGGCACAAGTGGAACTAATGACCTGGCTGGTGAACAAATGGGACGTCCAAGAACAATGTTTTATCATTGGTGATCACAAGCTAGAACTTAAGCTTGAAGACATTTACTTTCTCACTGGTTTATCCAAAAGAGGTGAACATATCTCTTTGTTTGGAGCTAGGCAAGGTGGCCTGCCTATTGCTAGCTATAAATAAGAGTTCTGCAGTGAAGAAGTTGATTCCAAAGATAACCGTATAGATATAAAGACTATCCTATGTCTTGATCTTAAAGTCATTGCGTTCACTGTAACCAAGTTGTGTGGAAGCACAGCTCCACATGTGGCTACCAAGTCTCAGATGCAGACGACAGTCGAATGTTATAGAGGTACCATTTTCAATTGGTGTGAAGGGGTATTGGCCAATATGAAAGGCCAATTGACCAGAGCAAAAAACTCAAAGTTGAAAAACTTTGGGTATGGTGCCATCTTGGTTTCTTTTTATTTGGAGAGGATTCCATCCCTCGCCCCTCAGCTGATCTTTGTTGATTCCGGTGAACCTAGAGAGCCTCGTATGGTACGCTGGGTTGCACTGATGGCCCGCCATGGTGGCAACAACTATGTGGTAGTTTGATTCACTCTGACATATTTTAATTGGCTACAGAATCAAATCTTTGCTATTGAGGATTTCCCGTATGCGAGCATAGATTTTCGAGGTGATCCCAAGGTGTCCTTACCTCCAGGGGCACAATGGGATGAATCAGGTATATGAATAATTTTGATGTGTTTTAACTCTAATTTTTATTTTATTTTTTGATCGTCCAATGCTGATAACAAAAATTTTAAATGCAGATGTTGGTCGACGAAGGCCAACCACTCTCTGCCGCTTCGAAAGGAAGCCAACAGAGCCTGTTGTATAGCCACAAACTTAGGCAGCAGAATTCCTTACTAACTTGGAGCACAACCTAGAGAGGTTGACTATAGATATCCCAGAGACATCGACGGATGATATTCCTCTTCGTCTCCAGAGACACGTTACTGGTGTTCCTGGCTAGTTTAGGAGATTCCTGCGCAGGGTGGCGCAGGCGATAGTTTACTACCATGATCATCACCACGGATAATGGATGATCATCGTGGACTATTCTATTTTATTTTTTGTATCACTATCTTTCAGATCATAAGGTGTTTTAAACCTATGATCGCAGACGATGTAATATTTTTGAAAACATAAACTCCTATCTATGATATTACTACTTTCTCTGGCTATCTTGTTCAACACATGTCGAATGTTGTTTTGATTTACTATTTTAACGTTGCAAATGTCTATTTATAACACTATTAGCTAATGCATCAGCCAATGTATTTAAATTTCTTGGAATGTGTTGATATTCGATGTAATCAAATTGCCTTTCCAAGAGACGAACCTTCAAAAATAATCTCAATAACACTGGATTTTTAATTGCGTAAACTTTGTTTAAATGTAATACAATGAATTCTGAATCTAGCCTGATGATCAAACGTCGAATGCCAAATGAAATGGCATCAGATAGTAACTTAATTACTCCACTATTTTCTGCAACATTATTCGTTGTTTGACCAAGGCTTACCCCATGCATAAAAACTAACTCATCAGTGGGTGAATAAATAACCCAGGCTACGAAAGAAATATAACAGTGATAGTAGTAAAAGCAAACTTAAACTAGACACACTCATCTAATCTAAGGCATCTTAACTAGAAAAATAACTAATATACAAGTGAGATCTTCACACAAGAATCAAACATAATATCTCTTCAGATAAAGTCTATTTCTGGGTTTATCTAAAGAGATCCCGTCATAATCAATCAATTCATAAGCCATTTTTGCAAGCACTCGCTTGACAATGTAAGGACCATGCCACATTAATTCGAATTTCCCAACTCCTATCTTATCATTAGCTTGATCATATACTAAGACTAGGTCACCTTCTGAAAAAACACGAGGTGTAACACTTCAATCATACTAAGCTTTAATGCATTTTTTATGAGCTTCGGTTGCTAATGCAGCGGTACGTCGAGTCTCATCTAATTGTGCTAAGTAAAAAAAGCGTTTTTCCTCTTCAGAAGTAGCTGGTAGTAACTCTATGGCTAATTGGAGTGACGATATTTCACATTCAATAGGTAACACAACTTCTAAACCATAAACCAATTGAAAAGGAGTGAACCCTATTGCAGTTTTTGCTAAGGTATGCCCATAATGCTGAAAAAATCATGGTATGCCAATTCGATTTATGAATTCCGATAATCCGTTTAATCATGGTGGTTAAAACTTTATTAACGGCTTCAACCTGACCATTAGCTTGCGGGTAATATGGAGTAGAGTTATCATGGCGCATGCCAAGTTGATCAGAAAGTTCGGTCATCATTATATTTCGAAAATGACTCCCATGGTCATTAATAATACCTTGGGGTACACCGAAATGATCAATTACATGATTGAATACAAACGTAGCTACAGTTTTTCCATCTGCCACAAATGTAGGCATCGCCTCGGCCCATTTGGTAAAATAGTCTACTGCGAGAATAATATACCCATGCCCCCCGCCCGAGTGAGGGTTACATGTAATGAAATCAATTCCCCATTTTGCAAAAGGACCGCCAACAATTATGGGGTGAAGAGGAGCTGGTGGTGCACACATATTTCGATCAAATATCTGACAGTTGTGGCATTTTTGGACCGCGAGAATGCAATCTTTGAATAATGACGGCCAAAAATAACCAACGCGCAATATCTTCTGGGTTGTCGCATACCTAGACATATGACCACCACACGCTCCAGAGTGGTAGTCATTCAAAACTTTTTCAGCTTCTTCATGAGTTAAACATCGTTGAAATACAGAATCCGCACCACGACGATAAAGTGTGTCTCCAATAATATTGTATTGCTAAGATTAGTAATGGATATTTTGTCGATTTGAACGTGAAATTTCAAGTCAAAAAGTTTGGGTTTGGAGATAAATGATGATATCTCCATACCATGGATCTAACGTACTGATAAGAAAAAGAGATTCATCAGCAATCAAATGCTCTACCACAGTTTCCGTCTCAGTATTTGGGAAGTCACACATAAGTTCGGTGAACGCTAGTGATTTCTTTGATTTGGATTTTTCGAATTCTAAATCAAACTCTTGAAGGATAACAATCCATTTAGAGTATTTTCCCCCGAGTAATTGTTTAGTCAGAATGTACATCATCGGGTTGCAATTAGATATCACAGTTGTTTTTCGTAACAATATGTAATGACCTAATATTTGGACAACTTGAACTGATGCCAAGGCCAATTTCTCCACATGCGAATATTTAACCTCGGTTGGATTGAGATTCTGACTTAGATAGTAAATCACATGCTCATCATGGAATTCATCCTCTTGAACTAATACCATCCCAATGGTGGAATTAGAGGCTGCTTGGTATAAAAAGTAATCCTGGTTGTAATTTGGTGGATGTAATAACGGTGCATGGGTCAACACTTGTTTCAAAGCATCAAAAGATCGATCAGCGATCTCATCCCAAATAAAAGGAACATTCTGTTTCAACAACCTAGTAAAACCTTTTGTTAACTCAACATAGTTCTGGATAAATCTGCGCAGAAAGTTTGCTTTCCCTCGCAAACTTTGGAGTTGGTGAAGTGTGGAAGGAGGAGGTAAATTGATAATAGCCTCAACCTTCAAGGGGTCGATACAAATTCCAGCTTTCGAAACCACGAATCCTAGTAATCTACCAGATTGTACACAAAAAACACATTTGTGTGGATTCAAACAAATCTTATAATGCCTACATCTCATAAAAATTTCTCGTAAATGAGTAGGATGATCTTCTTTGTGCAATGAATGAGCAGGGAAATCATCGAGATAAGGCTGCACAATGTGTTTAATGTCATGAAAAGCGTAATACATTGCCCTTTGAAAATTTGCACCAACATTCTTTAATCCGAAAGGTAGTTTACAATAAGCAAAAGTCCCCCAAGGACAAATGAATGTTGTTTCTGGTTGATCAGCAGGGAGTATGTTTATTTGATTGTATCCGAAAAATCCATCCATAAATGAATATATTTCATTTCTGGCACAATCATCAATGATTTGGTCGATATAGGGAGTTGGATAATTGTCCTTAGGACAGGCTTTGTTAATATCCCTATAGTCGACACATACTCGTATAGTTCCTTGTTTTTTGGTAACAAGAACGATATTAGATTACCCAATTTGTTAAAGGAATTGGATAAATAAAACCTGCTCGTAGTAATTTCTCAACTCCGACTTTAATAGCAGCAACTTTTCGTGGATGTATTGGACGTAATCTTTGCCTGATAGGTTTAGCATCCAGGTAAGTTTTTATTTCATGAACGAAAATATTTGGATCAATTCCTGGCATTTCTTCATAAGACCAGGCAAATATGTCACAGAATTCTTGAAATAGGGCTTTATATGTAGTAATTTCATCTAACGTACAAGAAGCACCTATATGAATGTTTTCAACAACTCCTAGTTTAACTGATATGTCAATGGGAACCGTCGAAGAAATGTTTCCCAAATTAATTTCAGAATCTGCATTTGTAATCAATATTGGACTCTAGGGTTCCTTGACATAGTCAATTGTAAAAATAGATGAAAAATTATTTTCAAATCTATCAATCTCAGTTAAAAATTATGACCTATGATGGAGATCATCCCATGGTAATTCATTTATGGACAAGAATTCACGAATGCTTTCATCAGTATAAAACACTTGTTGAAAAGGATCAGGAATTGATGTTATAACTGAGCTTGATAGTGAAAACAATTCTTCATTGATCACATTCATTGGATTAGAATCAGTTGATGGTGTATTGGAAAATGGTTGCACTGCTTGATATGCTATCTCAAAAGGACTCAAAGGCATTGCGCCATTGAAAGAATCCAGTTCTGACTCTAAAGGCACTATCCAAGGGTCATCAAATGGAATAGTACTTGATGTAATCATATTGATATTAGCAATAGAACATGGTGCGTTAGGCTGAGGCACAGAAAAAGTTCCCATTAAAGCGGAATCTTTGATTAAACCTACTCCAACATCTTCATAAGGGATAGTCGATTTTCCAATATGTTGAATACTATCTGTAGAAGCTGGGTCTAACGAATAATATGAGAGCTGATCGATTTTCACAATCTTTCCTTGATGAGGAAACATGATTAATCGAAATATGGATGACACGACAACAGTCATAGCATAAGACCAACTTCGACCCAGAAGAAGGTTGTAATCCAGAGGGGCATCAACAACTTCCACATCTAAATTAACAGTTTTACCTTCGACCTCTATAGGTAGATCTTGCAAAATTCCATATGGATGGAATTCTCTTCCGTAAAAAGCTTTGAGGATTATCGGGGATTGGTTAAGTGTCGGAGAACCAAGTGATTTCCAACAATTTAACGACATAATACACGTAGACACTCCTTCGTCAATTACAGTACGAAAGAAACATATGTTTTTGACTAGTACTGGAATTTGAAAAGCCATTTGATGAGGGAGCCATGGTGTAAAATTTTCTAAATCGAAGACCATAAGGTTCGAATCCTGAAGATCTATACTCCAATAGCTGATAGGAGTAATTTCCTTTGTGCCGGACATGATTGCATCACTTCTAAGGCTGACATTGTTGAAGGAGATATTGCTAAATATTCAACAATGTTGTAGTTCTGAGTAGCTCTCGCATGTGGATTGAAAGCTGATTTTCGAAGTACACCTTTAGCAGGCGATTTAATTACTAGATCAAGATTGGGTTTCTTGATATGAAGTGGATCAGAAAACGAAGGAGATGTAGCTGGTGCTGAATTAGATTTTTCTACTTCTTTACTAGTAACAAGATTTTTACTTCCATAGTCTTGCGATCGAGTCGCAACCATTACTTGAGACATCATCAAAATATTTGTTGATGTATTAGAAGAAGATCCAATCATTTTGCTATCTTGAACAAGAAAAGGATCCTTCAAGACAGCAGGCGTGGGCGAGCCTTTGACGAACTTAGATACCCCAGACCTATGTGAACATTCCTTGGTGAAATGATCCTCGTCATAGATAAGACAAGGATAACGAGGTTTTCGTTTATCATTAGACGACTCATTTTTCTCAGTTGTTTCTTTGGGAGAAGAAGTCTGTTTAGGTTTATTCTTCCCTTTCTTCTTATTTCCAGATTTAGACTTAGTTGTAGACGAATCTACAATGTGAATGTCGGCAGAAGTTTCAAGGGAAGAATCTCCTTTTGGTGAATCAGGTAAAGTTATTATAGGATAAGTAATCTTTGAAGTTTTATTCTTAGTCTTATTAGTACTAACTGAACCGATTACACCATCAGCGGCATGAGACCCTGAGGGAGTTGTTGTTATCTGAACAGGACGCAATAAATCAAGATTTTTCTCGTACAAAGTAACTGACTGGGTATATACCAGGTCAAGGTACTGAGCTTGAGCAATGAATTTTTCTTCTGTAACAACTCCTCCTTTAGCTACATCTTCAGTGATATTTGGTAGTGATGATTTTATAAACCATTCTACCAAGATCTAATCCGGAATAAAAACTTTCACCAAATGTCTTCTACGTCTCCATTCATGTATATGATTTGATATGTACGTAGACATAGGTTGTTTTAGTGAATTTAGTAATTCCGTGCCATTGTCATATCTGATTGGCAACTGAAAATGGGTTAAGAAGGAAGTTGCTAAGGAATTGAAATTGTTAAATGAACCACGTGGTCGTTCAATGTACCATTTGGTTGCTAATCCTATCAGCGTTCTTTGAAAAAGTCTTAATCGAATTGAATCGTCAATCAAAGAGTTGGATGCACACCAAAGGTGGTAAGTCATGACATGGTTAGAAGGGTCTTCTCCTGATTTACCTTCAAACTTCAGAATATCACTGGTCAACTTATTTGGCATTGGCGGCCAATACTGAAGATAATAAATTGGATCATTCATAAGACGTGATAAATCAGGTAAATCCAAAGTTTCTATGAATGACAACCGACGGTTAGGGTCCTGCTGATTAAATTGATAACCTTATGGAACTATACTAGTTCCAGGAGGAGGATTTCCAGGATATCCTGGAATAGCCTATGCATTTGGAATCATAATACCCCCTGGATAACCAGGATTAACCAAACCATACTGGGGTTGAGTAGGCATCTGATACGTGTACCCAGGGTATGATTGATGCTAATATACTGGATTTTGTGCTACAGGTCCATATTGATACTGCCCTTGGTATGGTGGATAAACAAACTGAGGTTGGCTTGTTATAATTGTACTTGTACCAGGTTGACCTGCATGCATCTGAACAGTAGTCTGGACTATAGGTCCAGACTATGGAGCATAAACCTGAGGAATTGGTACTGATACTTGAGGAGCTGTAGAAATAGGAGCTACAGATACTCCAGGAATAGGTGTGGTAGCTTGAACAGAAGTTGGTGCAACAGTTTGTGTTTGAGTTCTAGGCGTACTCGGACCAGGTTGCTGAACTGTACCTGATGCAGGTACCTGAAAAATAGGTTGAACAGGTTGGATAGGTTGTTGGATTTGAGTATAACCAATCGGTTGTCCAGGTTGATAATAAGGTACTTGCATATTAGGTTGCAAATTCTTTTGAACTTGGGATGGATCCCACACCGTATTAGCTCCAGGATACGAAGGTCCCATTGAAGGTTGTGGATAGGAAGGACCATAACCAGGTTGATAATTTGGAACATATGTTGGATAATTAGCTGGATAATTCCCACTTCATTGAAACAATTGATGTTCTGGTAGAATTGCTGCCCTAAAGGAGGTTGCAGACCCTGAGTTGGGTACTGACCTTGAGTTTGATATTGACCCTGAGGTATGTACTGACCTTGAGGTATGTATTGTCCTTGAGGTTGAAATTAACCCCGAGGTATGTACTGACCTTGAGGTTGCCCTCTAGGCGGTAAATTACTAACTTGAGGTTGCCCCCCAAGCGGTAAATTACTACCTTGAGGGTCAGGGTTTGGAATATTTCCAGACATCATATAAATTTGTTCTGCATTTACAATTTCGGTATTTGATTCATTTGGACCAGATGATGGTATATGTTTGTCGGGAGAAGGAGCTGCTCTTGAGAAAGTACCAGAAAGTGACTGGTATCCCGCAGGGACAGACGGACCACCATATAAATATGTTTCTGGAGCTGCAAAAAACATCAATGACTCACTAGACATGATTAACGGAGGTTTGTAACCTCTTGGTATAGCGTAAAAAGGAATTTTGGGTGATGAATAGTTTAGACCAGTTCTGTGTAGAAAATATGTAAACTGAGAATACCAAGGATCTTGTTTGAAAGGGCTATAATAAATCGATTCACTTGGCCTAGGATCTAAAGCTTCCAGAGTTGAAGGAAGAACAACTTCTTCTTCAGTGTCATTAACTTCTTCAATACTAACGAAACCAGGAGGAAGATTTTATGTGATCCGATACTTCACTCTGGGTGAATCAAGACGATCAGGGGTTGGATCAAGGAACGGAGATGTAATCTCAGATATAAACGTTAAGTTCTCTGGTTCAGAAACTTTAGGTTCTGAATCTGATAATTCACTAGTTGTAGAAACAAGTTCAACAAGTTCAGAAATTGAAACTCTAGGTGGAGTACTTTCTGCAGTATGAGGTTGATCTACTTCGTATTCAGGATGAAAAATTATAGATGTTTCTTCGTTTTCAGTTGATCCAGTCTCTGATGTCTTTCCTTTTTCAGATTTAAGTCTTTCTAATTGGCTTGGTGTGTACTCAGGGGGTTTCCCCTGCATTCTACGTGATTTTCTAGGTAATTCAACCACGATTAAAACTTTTAACACAACGAAATCAAAGAAAATTTCAATAAAATATCCTAAAGTCTCAAAGGAAACAACCAAATTGATCACACGCCTAGAAAATCTAAGAGATCAAACCACACACAAACAGTAGATTCCCACACTAAAAACACTAGTTGGTGATGAAATCCAACATCGTAGAATTTTAATGCAGAAATGGCGGTTGGAACAATTACCCCGACAACCTGCTTAATGAAACAGACCGGTGCAAATTTCTCCACTTAAACCATCTCGAGTGAAGAGAACCCTCAGGAGATTCCAAGTGAGTCTAGTCGACGTCTGCTCCAGGTACAGTGGGACCTTCCCTCCACCATCACCTTAGGAAAGAATCTTAAATTTTATAGCCACTAAGGTTACCAATTGGAACAAATATACCTGGGGGAACAATCTACGATCTGATATACACGCAAGGGTAGAGTAACTAGCTCAATCCCCTTAAAGGCTCCTTGAGATAATTCAAGGTTTACCGACAAGTGACCCAGGCTCCTCGACAATGTTCTATTCGAGGTTTACCTTTTTTAATACGTGCACATTTGCTATCTTTCCCAATGAGATAGGTATGATTACCTCACTGGTTCAGACATGATCTCCTGCTTGACTCTTTTAAGAAGAGCTTCCTAGAGCATACATGCTATAATTGGATTTTCCTACCACAAGATTTACTACTTGTTTGTTTGAACTCTCTTGGAAAGTTAATTACAACCTATTCCAAGACACTAGCCTAAGCTATGTTGGTGGAAAAGAGCCCTAGAAAATATAAAATTTCTAGGTTGATTTTAATTAAGCGTTACTTTTAGTTTGGCTGTTTCTTAGGACAAAAGGTATGGAAGTGAAACTTCTATGATGTTTAATGACCCGACTCAAAAATACGCTAAAATGCATCTATATGAAAAGCAACTCATTTCTTTTCAATGAAAGCTATTTAAAGGAAAGATTTGAGAAATTTCAATAACTTTCAAAACTTCAATTCTTCTTCCTTAAACAAGAATCTTTGAAAAGAAGACAATTTCTTGAGAACTCAATTTCATAGAAAAAAGATCACTTGTTCAAAATGAAATTCCTTATATCATTCAAATCAGAAACTAGAACCAAACTTCTGCCAAAAGAAAACTAAAACTCTTAAAATCACAAAATTCAAAACCAAAAGAAAAACTCTAATTTTGAATTCTATCTAAATTTTTTTGAGGATGTTTATGCTTAGTTTGTGATCTAACTAAGAATTTTCTGCTTATCTTAGCAAGAAAACAAAAACATCCAATAATGGTTTTAAAGTGAAATTCAGACCTTATCAAGTTAACAGGTTTTCTAAAATTGCAAATGAAAATAAAATCTAATTTTCATAAAAGCAAGATTTGCATCAAGTTCAATGGCTCAACAAGAAAACGATGACATACCAATTAGCTGAGGTATATAAAAGTTTCTGATTCAGAGGAGCAAGAACACATGGCAAACACTTACTCATAAAATGAAAATTAACTGAAAAGATCACTCAAACACGGAAATTGCTGAAAGAGACTTACACAGAAGACTTTGACAGTCAAAACAAGTTGAGGTAATTACAGGGAATCAAGTAATTGGACTCCTGAAAACAAAATTTTTATTTTTTCAAAATTTTTCCAGAAATTCGCAGTTTTTAATGGAGAAAGGTGCAGTACCGCACTATTTTTCACTAAAATATGCGGAGTCTATCGCTCTGTTTTTAAACAAAAAGTGTGAAAGCCGGGAAAAACACAGAAAAATAAAACTACAGGTTTACAGTCAGGGATTCTAATGAGTCATCTACCCAACCCAGTTTTGGACTAATCAAAATCAAAGAACTTATTCAAAAGTCAAACTGAAAATAAAAAATAAAACTAAGTTCATTTTTCCCTAGTATGGTTGCCATTTTGTTAGATGGATAAATCCTTCTTGCGGACAAGAACGATCTCCCTAGTATCCTAAGGACATCTAGAAACAAACAACCAAATGTAAACCATTTTCTCTAGACCATTGTGATTCAAAATTATTAATTAACTAAGTATGAAGAGATAATCCTGCCTGAAGTCCAACACTTGCTGTAATCTTCAATCCAGTCGCTCCAAAAGAGGTCAATTCAGCATGTAAGACCTGCAATCAACGACATGAAAAAGGATTAAAAGCACTTGCAAGATATAATAATTCAGAAACACTAATCTATCTCAGTGATCAAGGAATCCAAGAATTAAATTACTCAAAGATATACATGAACAAATCAATGAGAAAATAGAATCCATTTATATTAATTTGTATGATAAGAAGTAACCTTACAACCTTGTCGCCTTGATGTCATACAGGTTCTTCCGGGGTCCTAAACAGTCGTTTTCCTTAGGTTTGACAAGCCTTATCCTCTTTGAACTAGCATGAAACTATGGATATGAGTATGTGATCATTCTCATACCAATGATGCCAGGTTTAGAGAATATAATTTCTTCAGCAATTATCTTCTGTAAGTTAAGAAGTACCCTTGAGACTAAAACATGAGTTCAATTTATAGGAAAATGAAGTAGGTTTCAGTTCCATAAAGAGGGGGATAAAGTCCTCCCATAAAGAGATTTTATCTCCAAATACCAAGGGATAATGTCCATTAATGAATGGATAGAGGTTCATGAATGAAGGGGTGAAGCTCGACCTGATAACGCTTCTAGAAGCCTCCAACTGGGAGAATATTCGACTAGCAGGGCTTCTAGAACTTACTTTTTCTTTTATTTTACCTTTTACGGGGGTCCATGGTTTTAGTAAGCAGAACGTGTGGGATGTGTCACAAGTTATAGAGCAAGAAACCGCGGTACCGTAGGTAAGAACTAGGAAAAGTGCGGAGTTAGGCTTTTTAGGGTTTTAATGAGCTTTTCTCCAATTCCAAGACTTGGTTTAGGAAATCAATGGTTTTGGACCTACGGGGACCGAAATGCTCCATAGGTATTGATAGACCCTTGATCCATATAGACGGCTAAATTTCATGGTGACAAATTTTAGTGTAACACTAAGGGATTAGCCCCATTAGAAGATCTTTTTGATTCCAATGATGTAGCTAGAAAACCAAAAATGGAACCCTTAAGATCAGACATAGAAGAATGTAACGTAGGAATAGAACAAAAACCTAAGCTTATCAAATTATCCAAAGCATTACCCCCAGAAGAAAAGTTGAAATACACAAGTTTGTTTAAAGAATTTCAAGATGTGTTTGCTTGGAGTTATGAAGACCTCAAGTCTTATGACACCAACATTATACAACACAAAATACCCATCAAAGAAAATCAGAAACCATTTAAACAAAATCTTAGGAGAATTAATCCAGTTCTTATGCCTTTGATTGAAAAAGAAGTAAAAAGGATGTATGAGGCACAAATCATAGCACCCATCAGGTATTCTGATTGGGTCTCAAACTTAGTTCCCACTAGGAAGAAAACAGGGGAAATCAAACTTTGTGTTGATTTCCAGAATTTAAACAAAGTGTCACTAAAAGATAACTATCCTCTCCCCAAGGTGGACCATATTTTACAAAGGGTGGTAGGGTCATCCAGAATTTCATTGCCTGATGGATTCTCTGGATATAATCAAATCTTAGTTCAACCAGAAGATTAAGCAAAGACTGCATTTACTACTCCATGGGGAACTTTCATGTATTTGAAAATTCCCTTTGGATTGATGAATGAAGGAGCTACATTGTAGAGAGCTGTAGACATAGCTTTTTTCAAAGAAATCCATGACTTCCCAGTCATTTATCTAGCTGATATAACAGTATTTTCAAAAATAGACAATGAACATCTAGATCATTTGAGAATATTTTTCCTTAAATGCAGAGAATTTGGTATTTTCTTGAATCCCAAAAAGACACTCTTTGGACTTGAAGAAGGTAAACTCTTAGGACACATAATTTTGAAAGAGGGAATTAAGATAGATCCAGCTAGAATAGAGGCAATATTAAACATAATTCATCCTAGAAATATCAAGGAATTACAGGCATTCTTAGGTAAAATTAATTTTCTTAAAAGATTCATTTCTAATTTAGCATAACTAATCAGAGAATTGAATGTGTTAAAGAGAGATTAAGCACTTAAATGGACAATAGAGGCAAAATAGTATTTTGAATCAATCAAACAAGCCCTTACAAAAACACCAGTCCTTATAAGTCTTGATTTCAAAAAAAGATTTTATAATTTTTTCTTTTGCTTCAGAACATACCATTGCAGCAGTCTTGTTGCAAAAGAATGATCAGGGTTATGAACAGCCCATTTCTTTTTTCAACATATCCTTAAGAGATGCAACACTAAAGTACAACATAATGGAAAAACAAGCACTTGCTTTAGTGAAGGCTATTAAATATTTTAGAGTGTATATTTTATACTCACACATAATTGCGTGTGTTCCAAATTTAGTAGTAAAGGACATTTTGACTCAAAATGGGCCTGATGGAAAGATAGGCAAATGGATTGCCACTATTATTGGAATATGATATTGAAATAAAGCCCACAAAATTGATTAAAGGCCAATGTTTAGCCAAACTCAAGGCTGAATCGAACTGTCAGGCCTTAGATATAAATTTTATTGCTCAATTAGACGATCAGGAAGAGATGGTGACTCCTCATATCAGCGAACCTTTTTTAGATTCACCTTGGTATGTAGATATCATATTTGTTTTACTTAACCTACAAGCTCCTCCTGGTTTATCTAGAACTAAGGGTAGATTTTTAAAATTAAAAGCAATGAAATATTGTATCATAGATAATGCTTTGTTTTGGAAAGATCATGGTGGCATTCTATTAAACTGTTTATTGAAAGATGAAGCTAATAAAGTTCTGCAAGAATTTCATACAAGTGACTGTGGAGGACACCTTTACTGGAAATCAACTACTGATAAAATCTTGAGGGCGGGTTTTTACTGGCCCACTCTTTTTGCAGATGTTATAAATTATGTGACCTCCTATCACAAATGCCAAATATTTGAAGGGAAGAATAAAATATTACCTTTACCCTTTAAATCCATCTCCACAGAAATGCCATTTAAGCAATGGGGATTAGACTTCATTGGTGAAATTCACCCACCCTCCTCAGCCCAACATAAATGGATTTTGACAACAACTGATTATTTTACCAAGTGGATAGAAGCCATTCCTTCTAGACAAGCCACTGATTCTGTCATTATCTCATTCCTTGAAAACAACATCCTCTCTAGATTTGGATGCCCACAAAATGCAGCTGCCTTCAAATCTAATAAAATGGTAGACTTTTGTAAGAAATACCACATTAAGCTTGGCCATTCCACTGCCTATTACCCTCAAGGTAATGGATTAGCAAAGTCCTCAAACAAAATCCTGGTTAATATCATCAAAAAACTATTAGAAGATAACAAAAAGACATGGAACAAAAGGTTGGTCAATTCCTTATGGGCAGACGGACTAACTACAAAGAAGTCCATTGGTACGTCTCCCTATAACCTAGTATATGGGATGGATGTTGTTTTACCATCCTCATTGGGAGTGCCAATGATGAAATGATCCAAGAGCTGCAAGTAGAACCAAATGATATCCAGAGAAGGATAAATCAGACAATACATTTGCAGCAAGTCGGGGAAGAAGTCTATGTCAAATCACAAGTTATCCGAGACAAAATCAAAAATATTTTTGACAATAAAATAAAAGAAGATGCTTTTTACATAGGTGATAAAGTACTCAAATGGGATTATAGAAGACAAGATAAAGGGAAACATGGTAAATTTAATTTTCCTTGGAAAGGCCCATACATCATTTATGGTTACAGAGGTAATAATGCATTTTTCTTGAAGGAGTTAGATGGATCGGATATACTAGGTGGACCAGTCAATGGTAGAATGTTGAAGAACTATTTTTCTCCTGATTAACCATTAGTTTATTTGTCTTACTTTTATCATCGTACATACCATTGAAAAGCATAGATTGGATTGGATGACTATATTTTGAAGTTAAAGCATGAAGAGAAGGCCCTAAGATTTAACACGTATAACATCAAATGATTGAATAAATGAGAGCTTAGAAAACATATTCAAGGCAATCAAAGTCAAATTTTCAAGGCCATCGATCTTAAAGTTCTTGACATTTCACTAGGAAATGCCATCCCCAAGTGGAGCCACTGTTAGGGTCCTATAATAATAGGTGTCATAATTTTGAATTAACTATGTTTTAGTCTTGTAATATTGTACATACTTTGATTTCTGCAAATGTTTTCCCATATTAAAAAATGTAAAGAGGGTAAGTCTTAAAATAAAAATCAAAGAACAAAGAAAAAGGTCAGAAAAGAATATAAAGTATGAACCCCACCAAAAAGAGATAAAAATAGATCCTGAAAGTGCTGCAAATTCAAATGCCACTACTTTTACTTTACTTTACAAATAAGATTGTGTGCAGCTTGTCAAAAATGCCACAATCCATGATGATCAAACAGTTTAATCTTGATTCATTCATGCTTTAAATTTCATGTTGATAGTTAGTGAATAAAGATCTAGCCAAGCCATTTAATCTTGGCAGATCAGTAGTTAGGTACAGAATAAAAATGAGCTCATCGGTTTAATCTGAGCCATTGGAAGTTATAAGGTTAGAAGTAGATTAGTTTGCCTATAAAAAAGAAATAAAGGGTCAGCAAGCTCAAATGCACCCAATAAATGAAGAAAAAAAATGTTAGGGTAAATGATGGGTAGGTAGACTACTTTCATAAGGCATGGAAAGCATCAATTGTTCATTTGATATCACTAATATCCCCCAAAATCCCCTTCCCCTTGCTTAAAATCATATTTTCCATTCTTAAAAGGCATTTTCCTTGTAAAAATATCCCTTTCCCTTCATTTTAACCTTTTCCCCTTACTTCACTCATTTCCCCTTTGTTGGAACACCTAATCCTACATGGGTAGGTGTGGAATGCGAAAACTCACAATGGAGTCCAAGTGACCTTTGGAATATGAAACCAAGAGTCACACCATTGTACTATAAATGTACATCTTTGTATAATGGAAAATAAGAAAGCCTCACGCTTATCCTTCATTATGTGGGAGTCTCTTGTGTGTGTGTTCTCATCTTCCTCATACACCATGTGTGTGCCTTAACATGGTGTTTAACATGGTATCAGAGCGGGCGATTGCTGGCCCTGCTCCAATTTGAGTGAGCCATTTGTGTTTATGGCTTGTGCATATCTGCAAAAATTCTTGACATTTTTGCAGCACTCAAAGTTTCTGCAACAGAGTTTTTTCCGCCATTCAGAGGTGTTTTGAAGAAGAGCAGTGTTGGTTTTGAGAAGGATCAGCATTCAAAATCCCAGCAATCAGAAATTGGCTTGGAGAAAGGCAGCACTGCCCATCTCAAGGTTTTCATTCTAATGTTTTCCTGCAATTTCTGCATTTTTATTCTGCTTTGGAAGAGCTGCTGGAATACTGTTCAAAGTGGGGTTTTGAAGAAAATTTTTTGGTTTTCAAGTAAAATTTCTGAGTTTTTCCATTGAAAATATTTTCTGCTGCTAGGCCATTGGAAAAATTTCTGGGTTCTATTGGCAATCTTCTATTGCATTTCAGTACTTGAAATTTGTACTGTTGCCTTCATTTCTGGAATCTGCTGCCTGTATTTCAGTGCTTAAAAATATGTTGTTGTTTCAAAGGTCTTCTACTCTTCTGTGATATTAAAAAATAAAAAATAAATAAATAAAATAAAAAATAAAAATTTTGAATCTCTTCCCTACGCCTCTCTCTCGACCTTGCACACACCCCTCACAGCTATACTACCCATTCCCCCTCCTCACTACACTTATCGCTCCACGGAATCTCACCTGTCATACCAATGCCCTTTCTAATACCCACGCCCCTTAAACCACCTCTTACTCGGCCTCTCTGCATCGACCTCACTCTCCGCAATTAACACTCATTACCCCAATCCCTCCCCTGCTCTGCACTTACCTTAACCTCACTTCTCCATACGTCCACCCTCACGGAAAGCCATCTCCCTTGCAGCTTACCCATCCCAACCAACACTCCCCTCGCCTGAATCCCCACTCCCCACGCTACATAACACATTGATCCCCATTACCCCCGTCCGCCTTATCACTCCACGGCTCTTACCAAGCGCTCACACACCCCGCGGCTCCCACACCTCCTCTCCTTGCGCTCTGCCAACACCCCGCTCCTCACGCGTCAAACTTTTGCCTCACGCTCCCCTTCTTGAAAATATTTGCAACCCCTACAGCACTCGACCTCCCTGTCGACGGCTCGCCCACTCAGCGTTCTTACCCGCCCTCAAATCTTTTTAACGCTCCCCCTCTTCAACTTTTAAAATCGTTTTTTTTTAATTTATTAAACCCTATTCCCATTTCATATAATAACTATCCCTCCATATAAAATTCCCTCTCCCCATTAATAAACCCCTTCCATATAATTTCCCTCCCCTATTTTAAATTCGACTTTTAAAACTAATTCTCCCTCCCATATAAATACAATACCCCCCATCCCAATCAATTTCCCTCTTTTTTTTAAATTCCAGCCCTTTTAATTAATCCTATTCCCTTTCATTTTTAATTATTCCCATTTTTTTAATTAATTTTTAATTAATTAAAAAAAAAGAAAAAAAGAAAAGAAAAAACAACAGAGAGAGAGGAAAGACATTGAAGACGAGAGAGAAAGGAAGAAGAGAAAATGAACAACAGAAAAGAAGGAAATGACATATGAAGCAAATGGACTAAATACATAGTGAAATTTGCAGATTTACATTGTGATTTGTGGCATTGATTTGAAGGGTGATTTTTTGAAGAATTGACATTTGAAGACAAGTTTTCCATCATTGAAAACAACTCTTTGAAGGAAATTTCAACTGCCTTAAAGGCCTCTTGCACAAGTCTTTTGCTGCACACTCATACAAATATTTTGCAGAAATATTGTATTGCATTGACATTGTATTGTGAGTAGATATTGCTTCTTCATAGTTGCAATCAGTACTTGAGTTGTTGAAAAATTGTTGATTGCCCTCCATCATTTGAGGAGCAGATTTTGTACTTTGAGAATTCCTTGGAGTCATTTGTATTTGTTTGAAAGGAATCACATTGTAAACAGGTGCATTTTTGGTTGAAGCCGACATCCTTTCATTTTTTGAGCCTAAGTTGTTGAAAATGGCTAAAATCAATGAGGCATTAGAGTTGTTGAATAACCTCATTCATTCCAATGTTGATGATATGATAAAAATGAGCAAGAATTCTCTTTGTAACATTCAAAGTTGTTTGCAAGATGCACAAGAAAAGATTGAGTTTTTGCAGTTGGAATCTCAGCTTCAACAAGACGAACTTCAGCAAAAGAGTCACCATTCTGAACCTGTTTCTGTTCAGAACATTGTGAAAGACTCCCATCAGCAGCAAGTCAGCAAAGTTTCAGTTGATCCACATTCAGTTCCTTGTACTAGAGCAGATGTACATGCAGATGCAGCCACTCAGCCTGCACTTCCTAAGCCCATCATCAGACCTTGGGAAGAGCTTGTCCACAACAAGCACCGAACTGGTCTTGGATATGACAAGGATGTGTCCTTTCATATTCCGGATTACACAAAGCCCATCATATTTCAGAGTGCCGGATTCATGTATGACAGTTCACCTGCAGCTGTTCCAGATCCTGCTCCACTTCCACAACAGATTGAGAAATGCCAACACTGTGATCGAGTTGGCCATATGAAAGATCACTGTTTTGATCTTCATCCATGCAAGAACTGTGGTCGGCACACTCATTCTTCAGACAGATGCTTCAGAAACAAGCCTCCTGCAAGAACCAAGATTCATCTTGGATGGATCGCTTCTTGGCAATGGGCATCAGCAGCCAAGAAGATGTTTAAGTCACATGTCAGAACATGTTCACGGATATTGAGTAAACTTGCAGTTGAGTTTTTGCCATCATCTCACCTTGTCCCTGACAGGGGGGAAAATGGTGGTCATGTACAAGCTTCGACGTCAGATCAAGCGAGCCTGAGCCACAATCTCTCATTCCATGTTCAGAGTTCTAGCCAGAGACACAGCAGTTCAAGCGAGCCTGAGCCACACTTCGTCATTCCAGATTTAGAGATGTAGCCAGAGACACAGATGCCCATGAGCATGCCTTCGGTTGGTGGAAAACCTTAAACCATCATCTTTGGTTGGTGGATAACCTAAAACCATCATAGGTAGTAGACCTCCCTTCTTTTAGGTCGAAGGTCTCCCTTTCATATATGAGGAACACTTCCTCTAGCAGAAGCCTTCAGCTTCTTGCCAGCTTTGGTTGAGTTCCAGGAAATGCTTCAAGCATTCCAGAGTTGTTGGTAATCCTAAAACCATCACAGGTAGTAGACCTCCCTTCTTTTAGGTTTAAGGTCTCCCTTTTTTATGAGGGACAATTCCTCTAGCAGAAGCTTTCAGCTTCTTGCCAGTTTTGGAAGAGTTCCGGGAACTGCAACAAGTTTTGCATTCCAGTGTTGGTGGTCATCCTTAAACCACCTCTTTTTTCCAACATTTCAGAGAGTTGATTCAGCCCAAGTGCTTCCATGTATACTTTGCAGATTTGTATTACAACTCTTTTCTTGGACTCACACATACCCCTTCGGATTAAGGGGGGATGTTGGAACACCTAATCCTACATGGGTAGGTGTGAAATGCGAAAAGTCACAATGGAGTCCAAGTGACCTTGGAATATGAAACCAAGAGTCACACCATTGTACTATAAATGTACATCTTTGTATAATGGAAAATAAGAAAGCCTCACGCTTATCTTTCATTGCGTGTTTAGTCTCTTGTTGTGTGTGATCATCTTCCTCATACACCATGTGTGTGATTTAACATGGTGTTTAACAATTACCTCACCCACAACTCACATGGACTTCCCCTAAAAATTTCCCATACCCATTCCCCTTTATCTCCTCCTTTTCCCTACAAACCCTAGTTTATGTTGCACTTTTGGCAAATTCCTAGACTAGGACCGTGTTTTTGCAACTTCTTTCATATTTCACTTTTTCAAGAAAATCCACCTCCCTACACTCCCTAACATCTATCCCTACCCCCTATAATTTTCCCACAAATTCACCTAACCCCTAACCCCTTCATTCCCTTCCCTTAATATAAGAGTCCATTTTTCCCTTGTTTTCCCATCATACCCTCCCTCCCTTCCTACCTATCTAAGGTTTTATCATGCGTACAGAACCATGGACAAGTGAGAAGAAAAAAGTACAACAAGGGAGGGCAAGTTTCCAGATATGAGAGAACTCATATCCAAGGAATCAGGGCCTCATCTTTAATCAATAAATCCTTTAAAGGTGTGGGCCGCATAATTTTTTGTGAAAGCATTCAAGAGGCAAAGTTATCATGCCAAATTGATAAGCTTCTCTTCCAGGATAAGGCCGCACAAATAGGTGTTGACTTCACTCATCTCACAAATGCCATAGCCTCAGCCACATGTATCCCTAACCATGAATAAATTTGGCTTAAAGGGATGGATATGGACATTGAGAATTACAAAAATTTTCTAAACCCACACTAAAAATATGCTCATACACACATCTTTCCCTTCGACAAATTCTTGACAGATATGCTCCTATAATGAAGATGATCATGAAGTACTTTACTTGCGACAGGAGATTTTCAAGACTATATTAGTATCACATAAGGCTATCAATAATTTTGACAAAGATTGAAACCTCTCAACCTACCTCACTACTTATGTAGAAGCCTTGTCAAGGTGATGTGAGAAGGTACAAAGAAAAGTTAAATCTCACCAAGAAAACCTTTTTCACCATGGCTTGGTCAAAGTCATTTTTCTATATTAGCATTCACAGATCAACCTACCTCGGGATGCATTCATGCACCGCCTTCTTACCGTTACCAGTCAACCTAAACATTCAAAGTATTCCATTGGAAACTACCAAGGCCACAAGAGTTTGGCTCTTCCAAAATAGCAAGGATGTTAAAACTCATAGCAGTAGGAAAGACTAGTGTTTTCTCCCGATAGTGTGGAAAGAGTTCAACCTAGTAGCATTGTTAGAGAAGGAACATCAAGACACCAAAGATGATTCACCCTTGCATGAGGAAGAATAGGTACCTTTTGATGATGTTTGGATGACCTACCTAATCATGAGGAAAAAAAATTTAAATGAGTAACAATCCAAGAGAAAGAAGTAGAAATAAGAGAGCTCAAGGTCAATATTTCAAAAGAAAAACTTCAAGATTGCATTTTTAAAGGTGGAGAACATGTAGCTTAAGGTCAATCAACATTTGCTCAAGAAAATTAAGGAAAATTTGTAGGAAAAGAATGATAAAGGTAAGGCAAGTTGATATATTTTTATCATCTTGAGGATAAGGATATTCGTATTAAAGCCAAGGAGGCCAAAGACAAGAGGATTAGCATGATAGAAAGAATAGGGAAATGAGCCATCTCTCCCTAGGTCAAAAAGACTTTGATGACCTCATCGGGTACCGAGATTGAACAAGAAAAAACATTTTTGACTTGCGTAGTTAATGAACACCCGGATATGCTCCTAAAAAGGCCAACAAAAACACCAAGCTTCGCAGGCACATGGCAAGGCACTACTTCAAGGAACCGTATTTGCGTAATTAGGTTAGGAATGTGAGGAAATAGGTAAATAAAACCCCAATCAAGCTAAAGAAGAGAGACAACCTTTATTTGATTTCTGCATCATTGATTTCCATCGAATCACCAAAGAATGCATAAGAAAGAATTTTTTGAAAATTTTGAGAAAATTTTTGGTGAATTTTGAGTTTTTGGCAATTTTGAAAATTAATGGCATACGTATGCAACGAGCTCATGTTGTGCTTCTTCTCAAAGCCTCCAAATGGGGAAAATTTTTGCATGGATGGATAGATATTGGTTAGTACATCATGGATATGCACTTTTTTTGCCATGTTAGCTCACTATTTTGAAGAAAAAGTCAATAAACAGTCAAAATTCATATTTTCGCCTCCTCTTTTAGCTCCCCGTTGCGCTTCGAGTAGCTAAGGGAGAATGAGTTTTTCGATGCCATGGAGGTGAATTTTTGGTGTTTAAAGGTTCATAGGCCTAGTAGAAATCCTAGTTATCTTCAACAGCCTTCGTGTCACCGAAATATTATTAAGGAAATCCCCTCAAAAATGCCCACAAAGAGCACAGATTCTATCTCTCACGTTGCACTTCCGAGAGAGCACTGCGCTTCGTCGAAGGTCGTGACCGAGTTTTCTTATTCAAAGTCATTTTCTCATGATGTAATTTGTCCTTTTATGAATTGACATGATGTAATTGAATGTATTAGTGCCGGTAAAGGTCAAATATATATAAATTCATGGTCATTAATGCTTGTAAAAAGGTACCAAAGGCTAATGGGGAGTTGGTTCTTAACCTCCCTAGTTTTAGGTTTGGTTAGAGAGATTGGTGTAATCAGTTCCTATCATGATGGATTTGATCAAGGAGAGGGCTAATGTAGTTTTTGGTCTATATGTAGCTTTTGAAGTCGATTCAAGGTCGTACATCAATTAATCAAAGGCTTGGAGCTAGTGTACATCATATTTTTTACAAAAATATAAAAGCAAACTTTTATAAATTTATTATCTTGGGATTCTTGTAAAGGGGTTTCTAGTAACAATTTTTTTTTCCTTTTTTTATCATTATATTGAATATTTTTTTCTCCTTATTACCATTAGCTTTCTTTCATGTGATTATCTCGTGAGATTTTAAACAAACTTCATAGTTTATATGCTTTATTTTAATGATATTTTTCATGTTTTTTGTCTCATTTCTTTCCGATAAATGAACTCATAACCTTATTCTCATTTTGAACCTTCTCTATTTCAACCATATATCACAATGAAAACTCAAATTTGTTACCGAAACATACCTACCTCTCGTTGGATATGTGTTATATTCTTTCCACGACTAGCCCCACGCGTCGTACATTGCGCCCGTGCGCATCAAGGTCACAAGGGAGGAGTGCAGCCCCCCACTCATTAGGGGTTCTGCAGCACCCCAACGAAAAAAAAATTTGGTGTGCGTACTCCACTCACAGGCGTACCCACCCATGTTTTGTACATGAGTGCACATGGTTTTGGGGTACGATGGTTTTTGTCCCCTCGGCATTTTGTAGATACCTGGCCAAGGGAACTATGGTTATGTTCTAATCCAGGGTTAATGGATTGGGGTTTATGTATGCTTCTGCATGTATATATATGTGTTGTAACACTAAAAGGAATATAATGAAAAATCAAGCTGGTCGTCCCGATTTGGGATCCAGTGGAAAATATCTCGTGTTTATCTCATTTTATTTGTTTTTATTCTCTCGCTATTGTTTATTTTCTCGTTATAAGATTCGTGTGTAGATAATTTGTGTTCAGTGGGTTAAAACCTACATTTGGTATCGCAGTTGTTTTGGCTTCAAGGGGACGCCTACCGCCGAGGGTTTTTTTCGGCCTCGAGGTAGACCCCGCGTTCAAAGGGGAGATCCTCGTGGGATCGATTCTTGCGGTGAAAGAAGATGGTTAGGCGGCGAAAGATAGAGATCAAGAAATTTAATGGTCGTAGTTTTGAGTTGTGGAAGCTCAAGATGGAGGATCTGTTGGTGGATAAATATCGTGATCGTGGTAGATCCAGGGACTAAACCAATGTAAATGTCGATGAAGACCGGAAGAAATCGGATTAGCGTTTAAGAGCACAATACGCTTGTGTGTCTCGCATTCATTATTGTTGAATGTATCTAGGGGAAGCTACGGGCGAATAATTTTTGGGAAAAACTTGGGACTTTGTACCAATCTAAGTCTCCGGTGAATGAGTTGTTCCCATGAAAATTTGTATGACCCGAGGATGAAGGATGGGAGACTCTGATAGAGCATCCGAACGCCTTCAATACCGTGGTAAGTCGCCTGTCATCTCGTTGATATTAAAATCTCGCATGAAGATAAGACCGGCTTGTTGTGTTCTCACTTCGTACTCGTGATAGTCCGTTATTTCAATGTAGCAATACAACTACCTTGAATTTTGATGACATTGTCTTAGCTTTGCTTTGCCGGGAGGGGAAATGAGATGGAGAAATATGGAGGGCTAGAATGGAGATGCCTTATCCGTACGAGGAAGGTCCCAAAATGAACAAGAATAAGGTTTCGAGTGGGAGATCCAAATCTAGAGGGGGATCTAAATCTCTCGAGTTTCAGGGAAGGTATGATGGAAATGTGGAAAGGAAGGGCACTAAAAAAAGGAGTGCGTATCTAAAGCTCGAGAAAGGAAAGGATCCGATGATGCTCCTTCGCGTAGGAAAAAAAACCACCTCGGATGAAGGTGGGGATGTGTATTTAGCTTCTTCTTCAAATACACATGTAGATCATAAGTCATGGTTGATTGAACTCATCCTTTCTCACTTCACTCCCCATAGGGAGTGGCTGTGAGTATAGGAATATGATGGTGATGTCTTCCTGGGGGATGATAGGAAGGCCAAAATCATCTGGGACGTGGAAAGGTAAAGCTGAAGCTACAAGGTGGAAGGATTAGAACACTTCCCGGTGTTCTCGTATATTCCCCGCATTGGCCTTAAATCTGATTTTTGTAAGCAAGATGGATGATGCAGTGTAAAAACAGTGTTTGAGAAAGATGCCTCGCAAGATGGTTCGAGGAGCATTGGTATTAATGCGTGGGAGTTCGACCGGAACTCGGTACAAGCCACAAGGTAGCACCGTTATTGATGGGTGTAATATTTATGTTGTTCCCGAAAGTGAGCGTAAAGCCTAGTTGTCTCTTGAGAAAAGACCATGCTATGGCATCAAAGGCTTGGACATATTGGAGAGAAGGGCCTTCATCACTACATAGAAATGGTATGGTAGAAGGTATGTCTAATTGTTTCGGATTTCGATTTCTCGTGAACATTGTGTAGATGGGAAGCAGAATCGGTGAGTTTTCCATCCGGTTCTAAGAGGGCGAACAAGATATTAGAACTCGTGCATAAGGATGTGTTTGGACCCGTGTCAGCTCCATCACCTGGAAAGTCCGTGTACTATGTTTCATTCATAGATGACTTCTCAGAATACATGGATATATTTTCAGGAAGAAATCAAGTCTTTGACAGACGAAAGAATTTAAGGCTCGGTGGAAAACCGTACGCAGAAGAAGATAAAGGTGCCGAGGATGATAATGGTGGGGAGTTCTGCAAGAAGGAATTTGAAGAGTTCTATAAGAAGTGTGGTATAGCACGACAGAAGACAAGTCCATACACACCTCAACAAAATGGATTTGCGTAAAGAATGAACAGAATTTTGATGGAAAAGGCAAGAAGCATGCTCGTTGGTACGGTTAGGACAAGAATTCTCGCGCAGGCAAGGAGACCGCATGTTACTTAGTTACGTATCACCTTCATCGCCGTTGGAGGATAAGACTCCTCATGAGGTATGGACTGGTAAGAAACCCTCTTTCACATCTAAGGGTATTTGGATGTGATGCATATGTACATGTTCCAAAGGATAAAAGGACCGAAGTTGGACAATAATCCGAAAGGGTGCATCTTTACTTGGTACAAGGATGGCTTAAAAGGTTACAAGCTTTGGAACCCGGAAACAAGGAAGGTTGTGTACAGCCGAGATGTGGTGTTTAGAGAGGTGAACATGTTGTTAAACATGAAATCATACCAAAGGAACTCGAGAAGATAGAGTTTGAGCTAAAGGAGTATGAATCGTACCTCACAAAGACAAGAAGATTTAGAAGAGGAAGAGCCACAAACTCTAGCTTTGAGAAGACCGCTCGAGAAAGAAGGCAACCGGTGGAAGTTGCATAGTCCATCTACTTTTTGTTCACGTTTTTCCTTAACTATAATCGATGATGATCCTTAATTGTCGTGAGGCGTAGATTCGTAGGATGGAAAACTCGAAGGAGGCCATGGTTGATGAAATGGCATCCTCGCACAAAAATGAGGCATGGGATCCGGTGGAGTCGCTGTACCGGGAAGGAAGCCGCACGGGAGAAAATGGGTGTTTAAGAAGAAGATGAATGTAGAAGACAAGGTGGAGAAATACAAAGCTCTGGTAGAAAAAGGTTATTCCTGTGTACGGAATTGATTTTGGTGATATTTTTTCTCCTGTTTCAAAGTTACTTCTATTATATTACTTTTATCCGTTGCCGTTGCATTTGATTTTGAGATAGAATAAATGGATGTGAAGACAACATTTCTTCATGGGGATCTAGAAGAGAGATCTACATGAAGCAACCCGAAGGCTTTATGGTGAAGGGTAAGAAAGATCTAGTGTGCAAAAGTTGAAGAAGTGTCTCCGTATGGGTTAAAACAAATACCAAGGATGTGGTATCAGAAATTTGATACCTATATACAAAGGGACTTGGCTTCACTAGAAGCAAGTGAGGATCACCGTGTTTATTTTAAATTAATTGGTGACCGTGTTATTTATTTGGTCTTGTATGTGGATGATATGTTGTTGATTGGAAATGACAAAGAAATTATCCAAGATTTGAAGACCCAAATGAAGCCTCCAAATTCGACATGAAGGATCATGGTGGCTGCAAACTATATTTTGGGCATGGAAATTAAGAGAGATCGTGAAAAGAGGAAGCTTTTGGTTAAACTAGAGGAAATATGTCGAGACTATATTGCGTAGGTTCACATGCAGGATAGTAAACCTGGGTGAATGTTCCTATTCCTAGGTGTAAAGCTATCTCTGAACAAGGTCCCAAGACACAAGAAGAAGAGGAGGATATGTCCCTTGTTCCATATGCAAGTAGCAAGGTAAACCGATGTATGCAATGGTTTGTACTAGACCAAACATTGCACATGCGTAGGGAGTATTGAGTGTGTTTATGTCACCTGGGGAAGGAGCATTGGACAATAGTGAAACGGGTTTTCGTATATTTACGTGCACTAGTGATTATGGCTTTGTGCTACCATGGAAGACCAAGATTGGAAAGAATGTTGACATTGTGGTTCTGCTGGCGACACTGGCCGAGATCCGGACCAAAGAATATCTACAAGTGGGTATGTGTTTAACCTATTTGGAGGCCCGCCTACTGATGAGTAAAAGAGCGCTCCTAGTGGCTCTTTCAACTACGTAGGCAAGTAATACATAATAGCCACTCATGCAAGCAAGGAAGCCAGCTTTGCTGTAGATATTGTGTCTAAGTATGGGCCGGGCACAAAGCAAGCTATAAGGATAGACTGTGACAAAGCAAAGTGCAATTTTCTTGGCTAAGAACCCCGCTTTACCATTCAAAGACAAATCACATTGATGTCTGGATATCACTTTGTTAGAGATATGGTCGAGGCTAAAAGGGTGTTGTTGGTAAAGGTGGACACTTTGAAGAATGTTGCGTATGCATTGACGAAGTCTGTGAGCACTCGTGTTCTCTTGGTGTAGAGAAACAATGGAAGTTCAAGAATTGGCCCAATGAATAAGCCTCCTCACAGAGCCCCCTCGGTGGAAAGAAAACAATAAGTGGGAGAATGTTGGGTATGTGTTATATTCTTTCCACGACTAGCCCCGACGCAGCTGTACGTTGCGCCTGTGCGCAGCAGGGGGCCGCTATGGGAGGAGGCAGCCCCCCACTCGGTCGAGGTCCTGCAGCCGCCCAACATAAAAATGGTGTGCGACTCCCGTACTCATAAGTGGACCCACCCATGTTTTGTGCATGAGTTTTGCACATGGTTTTGGGGTACGATGGTTTTCATCCCCTGATATTTTGTAGATACAAATCAAAGGGAACTACGATGTAGTGTTCTAATCCAGTGGTTAATGGATTGGGGTTTATGTATGCTTCGGCATGTATATATATGTGTGTGTTGTAACACTAAAAGGAATATAATGAAAAATCAAGCTAGTCGTCTCGATTTGGGATCCAGTGGAAAATCTCTCGTGTTTATCTCATTTTATGTTTTATGCTCTCGCTATTGTTTATTTTCTCGTTATAATATTCGTGTGTACATGATTTATGTTCGGGGTTAAAACCTACATACCTTGCCCCATCAGGTCCCTACAACCGAAATCATTTGCAACTTCCGACCTAGTTCCCTAGACCTGGAGCTGTGTCCAAGAAAGCCTAAAAAATAAAACCCTAAGTGAGTTAAATATCTAGCCTAATCTAAAATTTTCCTCCCCGTCACTTTTTGGTTGTGAGATTGCGTAGAAATCCCCTATTATTTGGCAGGCTAGCTACCAAGTCAAAAGTGGTCCGAGGTTACTTCCTTCTCGTCTCCTTTCTCACCTTGGGACATCGTGGGAGAGGATAACATCTTTATGAAAAGGGGAAAATAAAATATTTAATGTACAAAATACTTAAAAAATTATTTTGAATAATGGCGTACTAAACACTTTTCGTAGTAATTTTAATGCAAATAAAGTAACCACCGTCCAACAACATGGAGTTAATAAGAATACATGTTACAATGTTGGGACCATTGATGTGCTACTATCCACATGATGTCACAAACTTGACACCAAAAATAGCGCGGGAATTATCGTGAGAGGTGAATCCGCAAGGATTTTGACCCCTCCCCATTGACTTGAGATGAACGATCCAAATCTACTCATGGGCCATAGCTCAAAGCCTTCCGCACAACGGTGCTCCCGCAGTGACGTCAATGTGCTCGAGCTAGTGACATCAACAAGTGAGTCTCCCTTCTCATCATTCCATGTCAACTTACACATCATCCCACTTGTCATTCTCGCATGTCTTATCATCCGTATTTTCATTCATTATTTTCCCATACAAATTCTTCCCGTTGTATTTTCTCCTCATCTATAAAATGGTTCCTTCTCATTATCTCTCCATGTCCTTCTTCCGAGAAACTCAAGTTTCCAAAAATCAGACTAGGGTTCAAATACCTTGCTTCACCGGGGAATCAGTATTTACACATAATCATACTCGAATTTCATAAAATTCCCAAAGAAAAGTGTGTTATTTGGGTCACCTACCCACATTCCCCTTGGATACCGAAAGTGACATCGTCGGCTATAGTCTATCTAGTTGACGACTCTGCGCTTTATCAGCCAAGATGTTATATTGAACCGGCCCAATTGTCCAAATACTTACCTTTTAGTCAAGTCATGGATTTTATCAACATTTCCGTTCATCAAACCTACTATTTCGGTAATTCATCCATCAAGCTAGTTTCAACAATGAACCCTCAAAATTGTTTTGCAATGAACCGCTTGAGAGAAAAAAAATTCAAGTATCCACCGTCTTAATTCCGATGATTCCCTTTGTTACCCCTCTCGCGATTTCATATGAGTTTTTCTAATGAATTTATAACCATGTGCTTCTTAATATTTTCCAGACTCTGATTTTTCCTGTATCCTTTTCTATTTGATGCCTAAAAATAATAATAATAATAATAAATAAATACAATTAAAAATCAAAAATTAAAAAGGATTCAAATAAATTTTCTTTGAATCTCCGTGTTGAAGATATGACCATTTCGCAAATTTAGGCTAAATTTTTTGGCCAAATATGATATTGTTATGATAGATAAGGAAATTTTGGGTATGTTTTCCTAATGACGAAGCTTGGAGTGGTTTTGGATATTCCTTCTTTTTTTGGAGGATGATGTGAATACTCAATTTATGAACCGCCTACCACTATTTGTTTTAGGTTTCCATCTCTTCGTTACTAATTTTTTTCTATATAGTCATGTGGAAATTTACACATTTGGGGTTGAATGTTATGGATGTAAATAGAAACAAGCGTATAGTTTTTTTCTAGACATATAGTAAGCAAAGTGAAGTGGGAAATGAAGGCTCGTTTGATTTCACTTCTTCTTTTTCTTCCAATTGTCTATTTAATTATGAATGGATCACATGCACCATGTTTATTTCCTGTGCCTAATAATTTTTAGAATTGAGAAAAGATGTGAGAGTTGGAGATTGTTTTGCCTTTGAGTATTATACAAAGATAAGGTAATATGGAGTTGATATTGAACCTTTTAGGCTACCCCCTTTTTGCTCCAATGAGAATGTTTCCGTTTGGAATTTATAAGGAAAAGTCTCAATGTAGATCAAATTAACTTGTATAAAAAGGGTCACTTATTCAAGTTGCCTAGTAATGTGGGCCCATTTATTGTGAACACTAGACAAGCAATTGCTGAAGAAGTCATTAAATGTTGGATGGCATGCATTTGTTGTTAAGGGGAAAATGGGCCTATGACTGACACTATACAATTTCAAATCGCAGATTGGAAAATGGATGGTGTTCCTTTTGTTCATGAGTCAAGACGAGAGATGGAAAAACTAGAAAATGGAGGGAAGTCTTCTACACCCCAGGCAAAATGGAAGTTGAAACCCCACATCCCACCGAAAAGAACCTCAAAAGAGGAAGAGAAAAAATAACTAATTTGGAGGGGTGATGCAAAGAAAGAAGCCAAGAGAGAAAAGATGGTGGATGATATTAGTTCATCAACCATGCCAGGATACTCTTTGCGCTTGGGAGAGACTTCATGTACTCCCTCATCCCCATGTTTTAGAGGATACATGACATGATTCTCGTTCCATTTATTAAGTTAGTATTTTCGTATATCGAAGAAAGAAATAGAAATATAAGTGAGAGTGATAACTGTGCATAAGCTCAAATTTCTCCTCAAAACCGCATTGTTGTCAACGATGGATTTAGAGAAGGATCAAGTAAGGATAGCTTTTTCTCATCCTTTAGCTATGACCGTAGCATCTTCCATTGCTTTCAAAACTAATAATTTAACAAATGGATGCAAATAATATTCCTCTCCCTGACAAATTATCATTCATATGTATTTAGTCATTTGATTTTTAATGATCTAAACAAGAATTCAAGGGCTTATTCCACACAAAATGAAGAATTGGGAAAATAATTGTTAATATCGGAGAGTTTATATTAAGGATAAATCATCAGCTTCAAAACTAATGCAGAAAGTGTTGACCCGAGATCCAATCTTTAAAGAAGAACCCCAAGCATCCTAATCGGTGAACAATCAATGACTACAAAGGTGGCTCATAGAAACAGAAAGAAGACATATTGCAGCCTCCATTGCAAAAAGATGAGGAGATGTCTAAATTGAAGGAAATGAATGATATGTTGCAAAGAAATTGGACTCCCATGTTTGTACTATTGATTTTTCATTATATTTTGAAGACCCTACTACCAAATTAACTCAAGTCATGACTCCAGCTAAGGATGGAAAATATTGATTTTAAAAGACTCAAAGAGAACTAAAAAGTGCATGCAAAGTGATTAAATTCACATATCAAGAGGTGCATATGACTAAGGAAAATGCTGAAAAGTACAAGAAATATTACCAAAATGCTTGTCAAGAAATCAAGGAACTCGAAGGGGAAAGTAAAAGGGAATATTTCCTTATTTAGGCTAGGGAAATCATATAGACCGGCATTATTGAAGTTGTTAAAAATGTGTGGGATTTACTTGTTATTTTTGGAGAGGAAAATAATATTGTAAGAGACTTGGAAGGAATTATTGTCGCAAATAATAAAAATTCACAAAATAGAGCTTTATATGCTAAGAGACTTATTGATTTTATAAACTCTAAGTCTATATAGAACCTGAAGAATTTATGATTGAGGCACATGACCCATCGTGTGTTAGAACTGAAGAGGATGATTGTTAAGAATTCATACAAGAAATATGTAGAGAAAAAGTTGAATGAAGTCAAGGGATCAATAACAAAATTTAATATTTTTTTCGACAAGAGAACTAAAATACGGTCTACCATCCCGTTGGGATTAGCAAGGAAATTTACGCCTTTGGAAACCTATGAGACATTACTGGTGGAGGAAATAAATATTGGGAATACTTACGAAAAAAGACCTGCCAGTTTTAAAGGGAGCCACTATTGTTAATTATTTACATAAATAATTTCAGCTTGTTGTGGATGATGAAGACTATTTACAAAGGACAACATATTCTGTGATTACAAATTTTAGAATGACACATGTGAAACTTGTCAATTGTTTTAGCTCAAATGTAGACTCGTGGCATTTGCAAAGAGTGGATGTCTCCACAAGCGAAAGATAGAGAAACAAGAACCTCTTCTCGTTCTAGAATCTCAAGATACCAAGACCAAGTGTTTATTGAATGGTAAATAATAATAATAGATCCTATTGTATTTAGGAGTTCAATAACTCTAAGGTAGTGTCCAAGATGAGAAAAACCTTATTGAGTTTCTCAATAGTTTATACATTGATGATCATGGGTCGGTCCAAAGAACAAGAATCTTGAATGTAGATATGAGAACCTCCGTTGTTCCTCAAAACCCGATGCCGTAGTCCAATCCACAGAGCAGGATTATGTTCCTATCAAATCCAAACTCTAAATTATCAAGAATTCATTCCAACCGGAACGAGCAATGGAATTCAATCTCTCCAGGGAAAAGTAGGATATTTTAGTTAATTTTCCAAGAGATGCTTATTTATTTTTTTCAATGTAATAACAAAAGAAAGTAGTTTAAACTTGACAATTTTACAACTATCTATTCCGAAATATTTTATATAAGATTTTTTCAAGATGAAAGAGGTCTTACCTTGACCTCGTAGCATCAAAATAATTTGTACTTGATCTTATGTGATGATGAATAAATCCTTATAGAATAATTTCGCATATTGTTGAGTACAACTAGTTTTTTTTTGTTCCATCATGTGTTTTATTTCTTCTCGAATGAAGTAATGTAGTCGTTGGTCTTTAATATTACATATGTGATTTCGGTTAAATTTCTTAATGAAGTGTTCCTTTATTCTAATGTCATTTCGCTTTTTAACCATGTTCTTCTAAAACCAAGATAATAGATTATCTATTAGCAAGATATTATCAGAAGTTTTCCACTAGCATTTCTATATTATTCATGTTCATTTGTATTAATCATTTGAAGGCATTGTGAAGAGTATTGTTTTGTTATAAATATTAAAGGGTTTTAAGTATTACATTCTTGGGTTTTCAAAATGAAAGGGAAACAAATATTTTATTTCAAAGTTATGATAAATTTCTTGAGCACTAATCTCAACACAACTCCGAGATCGTTTCTCAAAGTACAATAATTGGATATATCTAAGGACGATTTTGTTGCATTCTAATGGTTTTCCCTTGGTTCATGCATAAATCATGATATAATACTAACTGCATAAGATAAGTCTAGATGAGTGGTTGTCGCATAGATCAAGTTTCAAATCAATTTTCTATAAGTAGTATTGTTCACCAATTACCCCCCTTCAAATTATGAAAGTTTTAAGTTTTGTTCCATTGGGGTGAGAACAAGATTATAATATTGTATTCCAAATAGTTGAATTAGTTCGTATGCAAACTTTCTTGAAAATGAAATATGAGCCATGTTGGAATACTTCAACTCCAAGATAGTAGTGTGAAGTAATCCAAAATCAAACATCTAAATCTAGCTTCCGTAGCTCCTTTACTCGCAAAATGATCATTATTATTCCCATTAACGATCAATCTATCCACATACATAACTAGATGTTGGAAATATTGTCATTGATGGCAAAGGAGGCAGCAAAGACAAGAGACAAAGAGAGCAAGATAGCAAACTAAGATGTAGAGAGGGTCGAGTGCGTAGACAATGGTCATTTAAAGAAAGCAAGAAAAGGAGAATGAAGGAGTCAAGGAGAAGATGGAACAAAGAAAGCAAAGGAGACAAAGGAAGAGAATGTTGAAATGTAAATACTACAAACAAGAGAATGGAAGCAAATAAAAGACAGACAGAGAAAGAAGCACGGTTAAGGCAGTATAAGTAAGAGTCGTGAACATAGAGCCAGACCGTTATCACAAAGAAGAGAGGCAGAGAAGCCCAGCAAGGTATGTACTGAGCAAGTAGGCAAGAGGTAGCGCATATAGAGGCAGTAGCGTTACATATAACATAAACACAAATTCTCGGGAATCGCTACCCATGCCGGAGTATATATGCAACGCATTACATATATGCAAATATCTATATAAGCAAAGGTCATATATATAAGTGGAGCACTTTATAAACAAATAACCAAAGTACCATAAGGTGGGACCTTCCTAATCGCAAACATGGGCATATCGCAATATCGCACCATCGCAACATCACGCCATCGCACCATCGCAACATCGCAACATCGCGCCATCGCGCCATCACAACATCACAACATCGCGCCATCGCAACATCGCAACATCGCGCCATCGCACCATTGCACCATTAAAAACATCGCGAAATCGCAATATCGCACCATCGCAACATCGCACATCACAAATTTTACATTGCACATTTTTTGTTTGATCCGTTGATCGCCGTTGCGTATGTTGTCCACCGTCGGATGTGGGGCCCGATCCTTTCATATATTAGAGGATGTGATCCGATTTATTGATTGTGTAATATAAGACCAAAGGCTTATGGAGGGAAATTGTTAACGTAAAGTTGTTGCGATCATATTAAAAAGTGTCACGTGGTCCGTGGGTTATATATATATATGCCTCAACAATGAGGCCATTATTAATATAAAACCATTACATGAACGTATGTTCCGCTTGCGTACTCACCACATCAACAAGACACTCGTAGCATGAAAAGGGTTGGAATTGCCCCGATTTAAAAAGTCAAGAATTACATTTTATTCTTTTAAAAGGCTTAGTTACACGTATGCAGCAATTACACCCCCACAGAGGATTTAAAAGAAAACGGAGCCGAAAGGAGATAAAACACAAATACGTAAAAGACAAAGACACCCAGAGAAAAAATAAATGCGTAGCAATTCAAAAGACTAAATGAGTTGAGCCGGAGTTCACATTGTAATTCGAATGTAAACATTTTAATCGTTTTTATTGTTTGTGATGCAAAGGCAAGTATCCTACAAAAGACAAAATCCCACCGTAGCTTTTCTGGAAATTTGTACATATTGTAGTAATTCTAAAAAGGAGTTGGAAAAAGGAATAAGAAGACATAAGCCAAAGATTCATGACTCGGTTCACTTCGCATTCCTTGTGAAATACAAATAGTCATGTGAGAATTTCTATATATAATATCAATTTTGATAAGTCAAGGTGAGTAAGAGAGAGAGAGGAGAAAATAGAGAATGCGAATATAGAAGAATAAAGCAAGAAGATTAAGAGAAGAAGAGCGTATACAGTAATGCAGCCGATATCCGAGGTAAATCAACAAACATTCGCCTTGATAAATTGAGGAAGTTGGAGCTCTATCAAGTTGCAATGGATAGCCGTTAGTTGTAGCCGATCGAGGTTGGAGCCTCCCCGTAGGTTGGTGCCCGCAGAAAATTGAAGGGAGTTGGTGCTTCCTTGCAAGTTGTAGCTTGCGGCACTGAGGATAGAGCCTCCCCGTAGTTATGCCTAAAACAAATGGTGAGAGGGAGTTGAGCTTGTTTCTGTATCACACCAATAATAAGATGTGGTTTTCTCCCTTTTTGGGTTTCCACTTACATCCGTTGTCTCTATGTGTGTTTCTTATGTGTTGATGTGATTCTTTCAATCGCTTAATTTTTTGTCGCTCTCAACATAAGTATGGTGTCACATTAATTTAATACTAATGGAACATTTTAAGACCTGCTCACATATTAAGTTGTAAAATAAGTTTGGTGAAAATTTAGAATTGTTAAATATGTATTAAACTAATTCACCACTCTCAGCTTAATTAAAGGTCCAATAATTGGTATCGTGAAAGGTGTTTCCTTGTACAAGTCTAACAACTCGAAAGGAGATCCTAGGTTCAATATGGCTAGTAAAGAAGGATGCTCAACCAATAAAGCCCCTTTCTCTTCACTCGGTGAAAATTATGCTTTCCGGAAAATCGAATGAGGACATACATACGCTGTCTCTAGGAATAGAAGTCTCGCTGCCGTAACTAGGATATGCCCCAAAGGCAATCGACATGCGTAAAAGGACTCAAAACAAGATTTTGTGGCTGAGGCAAAAGCCATGAATGCCATCCCGAATGGATTACAGCGTAGTTTATTAAAGTAATGTACAAAGACACCGCCATATGGGATACTGAAAACACACATGAGGGAGACCAGTAAATTAAAGACCGCCAAACTCAAGTCTATGAAGAGCCCAAACTTTGAAAACTTAAAAATGAATAATGATGAAGACATTGCCAGCTTCCTAAAAGTCACAGAAATTATTAACAATATGAAAGCTCTTGGAGAAAAAAATGCCAGAGAGTATAATTGTGCAAAAGATTCTAAGATCTCTTCCATCCATATTTAATCCCAAGGTGTTCGTACGAAGAAACAACCGATTGTGAGACCTTGACCATGAACCAAACTTGCTTGGAAATCTAACAACACCACGAAATGAGGCTCCCATAGAAAAAGCCAAGTAACAAGGGAAGGTACTTAAAAAAGGAAAAGAAGAAAGAAGAAGAGGGAGACATATGCTCTTGCTCGTATGAAGAAGAGGCAAAGTTTGTCAAGAAATTGGATAATGAGGCTTAGGTAAATACAAAGGTAAACCCCCCTTCAAATGCTTTAATCGTGGAAGAGGACATCATGCTACTAAGTGTCCTCACAAGAAAGTAAGAAATCAAGCTCAAGAATCGCAGAAAGACACATCAAAGAACCGGCGTAAAGGAAAGAAATTTAGCAAAATCCTTCTATGCTTAGCAAGACAAGAAAGGCATCCGAAGACCTCGTATGAATCTCGTGAGAAGAGGGAACCCCCCGAAATTTTACTAATGGCCATAGAAGACTTTGAAGGACTCTTGCTAGAAGAAGAAGAAGAAGGGGAAGTCGACCTTGAGGGGGAGCTAAGAAGTGTTCGGAGGAGATTGACAGACTCAAAATAAAAATGCGTAAAAACAAAAAGAGATTCTCCAAATGTGTGAAAGAAGAACAAAATTCGAAGTCCTCATGCAACCGAAGGCAAAGCTTGAAGAAGCCAAGAAGATAGAAGATATGTTACTTCAAAGAACTTCATAAAACTTGAGAACAAGAGAAGTCAAGAAGAAATTATGTGTCCGAGAAAGAAATTAGAAAATGCTCAACATAAAGTTTCTATATACCCTTCAAATGACAAGTTCGCAAGTTGAACAATCTTGATGTTCAAAGATCTCCTCTAATAAAAATTGGGATAGGCTATGAAGGAGAATCAAGTAAAGGCAAAGAAAGGAAAAACAAAATATAATTTTTGTGGAAGCAAAGAAGGCCGATGAAGCAGCTCAAATAATTCCTACAAAGGAAGAAACATGTAATGAGAAAGAAAGATACCTGCAGAAACCCCTAATAACAAAGATTGTAAATACTAAGACAATAGAGAAAGGATCATATACCCCCGAGTATATCAAATGGAAGCCATCAAAGGATATTTCGCTCCCTATGAATAATGCCACCTCGGTTATGTCCTGGCCACAAGCCGGGACATATTGTCATGACATCGTCATGCAAGGAGGAATGATTCAAACCAGCAAAAAGATGCAAGCATGGAAGAGACAACCTTACATCAGGTATGCAAGTAATTTCTATGGTTACTGTTTTTATTGTAAGGATTTTTGCCATAGAATTATCGAATGTAGAAAAAGTATGGACAAAGATCGATGTTCAATACCTCAAGGAGGTTTACGAGTCAAAGTAATTTTGTTCATGCTCACAATTCTCGCAAAAACTATAATCAAATGTTGTATATGCAATCAAGTTGGAAATATATCCTCCAAGTGTTCTCTAAAGGATATAATTCATCATCTCACAAAAAAGATACCAAACAAAAGGGGGCCTCGAGTGGATAAAGAAGGGAGAATAAATGTGACTTGGGTTTTTAATCAAGCCAAGATTTGAAGAGTCAATGGTATTTGGACAAGGGCTGCTCTAAACACATGACAGGAGACAAAAGCAAGTTTATAACTCTTGATGGAAATAAATCAGAATTACCTTGGCAATGATAAATCAGAAAAATAAAAGGAAAGGCTCAACAAGCATAGACAATGGAAGAGGAAAGGCCCAAGATGTACTATTTGTAGATGGGCTGAAAGAAAATTTACTAAGTTTCAGGGGATGTGTGACAAAGGCCGTGGAAGTTCTTTTTAGAGCACAAGATTGTGAAGTCGATCCAAAGACTACGTGTAAGACTCTCGCTTCAAGGGTGTTCCGAACAGAGTAATTCTTACATTGTGAAAGAGGGAGATGAAGCATGTCATCTTAGCATGAAGATCCATGGTTATGGCATAAAAGGTTGGGACATCTAAGCTTTGATCACATCATCGAATAAGTGTTAGAAGAAAGTTGTCGAGACATGCCGTAAATTAAGAGGCCTTCTAATACCATATGCAAATCTTGTCAATTGGGTAAATGAATTCGCATATCCTTTACGGCCAAAGAGGAGTTATCAACAAGAAGACCACTCCAGCTTGTGCACATGGATCTGTGTGGACCTGCAAGAACTAAGACACCAAGTGGAGAATCCTACTTCATGCGTCGATAATAGATGGTTTCTCCGTAAATGACATGGGTTGCTTTTCTCAAGAACAAATCAAAAGCACCGGAAAAGTTTAAGATATTCAAAGCATTAGCAACTTAAAAATCAAACTCGATGCAAGCTAAAAATGTATCGCATCGATAGAGGAGGAGAATTTGCGCATTACACTGCCGACCTATGCAATGAACATGGCATAAAACAACAATTCACTATTGGCAGAACACCTCAGGCGAATGGAGAAAGCGTAAAGACAAAACAGACCGTTCTCAAAAAATTGCCAGTAGCCATGATGCAAGAGAATAATATTGCTCAAACCTTCGGGGGCGGTGAAGCAAAGCAATACGTAGTACATATCCTTAACAAAGCTCACGAAGGCCAAGTAGTGACAAGACACCCTACGAACCGTGGCATGGAAAGTCAGCCTCAATCAAACACTTCAGGATCTTTGGTAGCAAGTGTTACATAAAGAATAATGATGAAAATCTTAGAAATTTTGATGCAAGTGCAGATGAAGGATATTTCTAGGATACATCCAAAAGTAAAGGATACGACAAGCAACAAGACTTTCGGAAAATTGTATAGCATTGATGTAATATTTGATGAAGAACTTCCAAACAATACAAGAGAGATATAGATTGCAGCAGCCTCCATCCCGAAAACCATGAAGAAGAGGACCAAGATGATGAAGAAACAAGAAAAACATCATAAAATGTCGAACCGAACTCAAAAACCCCCTCAAGATACACTCAAGAATCATCCCGAAGATCAAATCATAGGAGACAAGAAAGCATGGGTCCAAAAGAAGGCACGAACAACAACCGAAGAGGTATACATAGCGATGTTGTCACAAATAGAGCCAAAGAAATTCACAGTTTTCAAGTAATGACAAGTCTTGGGTGAATGCAATGAATGAAGAATTGGATCAAATTGAGAAAACAATACCCGGGAACCAGTTCCTAGACCCACCGAGAAAAATGTCATAGGATCAAAATGGGTATTCAAAAATAAAATGAATGATGAAGGACAAGTAATCGTGAATAAAGCGTAATCGGGTCTGCAAAGGATATTCACAAATCGAAGGATTCCGATTACGATGAAACATTTGCCCCCCGTAGCCGTAATGAAGCTATCGTAATGTTCCCGGCATTTGCATGCTACCAAAACTTCAAAGTATATCAAATGGATGTTAAATCGCATTTTTGAACGGAGACCTAGAAGAAGAAGTCTACATGAACAACCAAGGTTTCTCTTTACCGTACAAAGAAGACTATGTGTGCAGACTTAAAAAGGCTCTATATGGACTCAAATGTTCCCGTGCTTGGTACTCAAGAGACAAATATTTGCAAAAACAAGGCTTTAAGAGAGGTGAGTAGACAAGAATTCATACATAAAATCCCATGAAAATGAACCCCGATTGTGGTAGTGTAGCACACATTATGTTTGGAAGCAACAGAGAAGAGCTAGAAAAAGGGTTTTATTGGATAGAGATGAAAACAGTTTGAAAATGTCCATGATTGGAGAGCCTGGGTTTACTTAGGACTCGCAAATTCAGCAAAATAACACAGTACTTTCATCTCACAGAAAAAATACTTAAAGGAAATGCCTAAAAGTTCAAAAATGGAGGATTGCAGCTCGTGTCAACCCTACGACCACCGAATGCAAGCAGTGTGCTAATGATGGATCTCGCTGATATGATCAAAACTTACGCATCCATGATAGGAAGTCCGTTGTATCTTACCGCATCACATCTCGTACATCATGCTAGCAAAAGTAGGTCTAGTGGCTAGATATCGAAGCAAAGACCTAAACAAAACCATCTTCTAGCGAAAAAAGAATTTTCAAGATATCTACAAGGAACAACAAAGAAGGGCTTTGGTATCCTAAAGGAAAAGCTTCACTTTGACAAGATACACAGATATTGATTGGGCCACCTGTAGGATGACAAAGAAAAGTACAAGTGGAGGTGCTTCATTCAGGAGAAAGTCCGTGGCATGGTTACAAGAAACAAACATCCATCTTCGGTCTGGCGCCTGAAGCAACATATAGCAACAGCAGATGTTGTACACAAGTCATGTGGATGAAGCAAACTCTTCAAGACATGAAGGTAAGCATTGATGAACCTATTTCAATCAACAGATAATACAAGGTTATAAGTATATCTAAAAATCCCGTGCTTCACTCAAAAACCAAGTATATTCCAATCAAGTATCATTTTCTCCGAGAACAAGTAGCTCAAAAGATAGCTTTCCAACCGGAGTATGTACCAACAAAAGAACAAACAAAATAGACATATTTACCAAACCACTTGCTAAAGAGCCATTTGAATATTTTAGAGATGATTAGGGGTAGTATCTCGTAGATGCTACTCGATATGAAGAGAAAGCACACCTGTGGGGAGAACAAACGAAAATATCATTCTCGTGGAGGGGAGACTGCCGCAAGGGAAGATGAAAACAAAGTCCCTGGATCAAAGGGATTATGGCACACACATTCAGCATAAAAAGAATCAACAAAAAGGCAAAAGGGTCTCAGGCTGTGGCAACAAGAATAGTGAACCCGACGTAGACTTAATCCAAATTTTGATAGCAATAAGTATTAAAGTTAGGAAATTTCACGAAATGCATGAAATATTGAAAAAGTAATAAAACCGCATCGCAGAATAGAAGCTTCAAAAAAACATTCGAACCCCTCTTGCCACGATGTCAAAGTGGGAGGAAGAGAAAGCAACAAAGAAGAAGAGGAAGCAACAGGAGAAAGGATCCTATCAGCAAACAGGAAGTGTATTGCCATCAATGCCAAAGGGGGACACTATTGGAAATATTGTCATCGATGGCAAAGAGTGCGCAAAGACAGAGACACAAAGAGAGTGAAGATAGCAAAACAAGATGTAGAGAGGGTCGAGCAGCAAGAGACAAAGGGTCATTTAAAGAAGAGGCAGCAAAAGGAGAATGAAGGAGTCGATGAGCAGATGGAACAAAGAAAGCAAAGGAGACAAAGCAAGAGAATGTCGAAATGTAACAACAAACAAGAGAATGGAAGCAACGGCACGTACAGAAAGAAGCACAAGCCTAAGGCAAGAGTAAGTGCAGTCGTGAACATAGAGGCGTTAACCGTTATCACAAAGAATAGAGTGGCAAGAGGTCCAGCAGCGTGCTGCCAAGGTATAAGGCAGAGGCAACTCATATAGAGGCGTAGCATTACATATAACATAAACACAAATTCCTAGAATCGCTACCCATGCCGGAGTATATATGCAACGCATTACATATATGTGCAAGACATCATATAAGCAAAGGTCATATATATAAGTGGAGCGCTTTATAAACAAATAACCAAAGTACCATAAGGTGGGACCCTTTCCTAATCGCATCGTGAGTATCGCATGGGAATATCGCAATATCGCACCATCGCAACATCACGCCATCGCACCATCGCAACATCGCAACATCGCGCCATCGCACCATCGCAACATCACAACATCGTGCCATCACAACATCGCGCCATCGCACCATCGCACCATCGCAACATCGTGAAATCGCAATATCGCACCATTGCAACACTTAATATCGCAAATTTTACATTGCGCATTTTTTTGGTTTGATCCGCCTCATCGCCGTTGCGACGTGTTGTCCACCATCGCATGTGGGGCCCGATCCTTTCATATATTAGAGGATGTGATCCGATTTATTGGATTGTAATATAAGACCAAAGGCTTAAGGTGGAGGGAAATTAATAACGTAAAGTTGTTGCGATCATATTAAAAAGTTCCGCGTGGTCCGTGGGTTATATATATATGCCTCGGCTTAATGGGAGGGCGATTATTAATATAAAAACCATTGTGATGAACGTATGTTCCGCTTTCGTACTCGCCACATCAACAAGACACTCGTGGCATGAAAAAAGGTTGGAATTTCCCCTAATTTAAAAGTCAGCAATTACATTTTATTCATTTAAAAGGCTCGCTTACACGTATGCGTAATTACACCCCCGTCAGAGCGTAAAAAGAAAACGGAGTCGAAAGGAGATAAAACACAGTCACAGTAAAAGACAAAGACAAACTTAGAGAAAAATAAATGCGTAGCGATTAAAAATACTAAATGAGTTGAGCTGGAGTTCACATTGTAATTCGAATGTAAATATTTTAATTGTTTTTATTGTTCAGGATGCAAAGGCAAGTATCCTAGTGAAAAGACAAAATCGCACCGTAGCTTGGAAATTTGTACATATTGTAGTAATTCTAAAAAGGAGTTGGAAAAAGAACAAGAAGACATAAGCCAAAGATTCATGACTCGTTCACTTCGGATTCCTCGTGAAATACAAATGTATCATGTGAGAATTTCTATATATAATATCAATTTTGATAAGCTCAAGGTGAGTAAGAGAGAGAGAGAGGGAGAAAAATAGAGAATGAAAAAATATAGAAGAATAAAGCAGAAAAGATTAAGAGAATAAGAGTAGATACGTACCGTAGCCGATATCCGAGGTAAATCAGCAAACATTCCGCTTGATAAATTGAGGAAGTTGGAGCTTTCCTACCGAAGGTACTGATAGCCGTCAAATAGCCGACCGAGGTTGGAGCCTCTCGTAGGTTGGTGCCCGCAGAAAATTGAAGGGAGTTGGTGCTTCCTGCAAGTTATAGCCAGTGCACTGAGGATAGAGCCTCCCGTAGGTTGGCTCGCAAACAAAGGTGAGAGGGAGTTGGAGCTTGGTTTTGCATCACAACAATAATAAGATTTGGTTTTCTCCCTTTTTGGGTTTCCACTTACATCCGTTGTCTCTATGTGTGTTTCTTATGTGTTGATGTGATTCTTCTAATCGCTTAATTGTTTGCCGCTCTCAACATAAGTATGGTGTCACATTAATTTAATACTGGCCGTAACATTTTTAAGACCGTTCACATATTAAGCCGTAAATAAGTTTGGTGAAAATTTAGAATTGTTAAATACTAAATTGATTCACGCCTCTCAGCTTAATTAAAGGTCCAACACTAGAATCACCATAATTTTACCATGTTGGCATACATATAAAGTATCATCGTATCTACCGCTTAATCCAACTTTATGAAGGTACTCGCCAATTTTTGCATCCCAAGTTCGTGAGTTTGTTTCAATCCGTATAAGGCCTTGATCAATTTGCATACTTTGTGTTGCTACACTTCAATATCAAAACCTAGAGGTTGTGTCATATATACTTCTTCCGCAAGTATCCATTAAGGAAGGAACTTTTAACATCCATCTCGGATGAACTTTCCATCCTTTTTGAGATGCTAATGCAAGTGCTAATCTAATGTGCTCCATTTTGATGTAGGTGAAAATTTTCCTCATAGTCGATTCCTTCCTATTGTGAAAGAACCTTAGCAACAAGCCTTACTTTTTATTTTTCAATGTCTTCATCCTGGCTTATACTTAATTTTGTAAACCCATTTGCATCAGATGGGTTTCGCATTTTTTAGGACAATCAACAAGTTTCCAAGTATTGTTTTCCATCATTGCCTTGTATTCTTCAATCATTGTCTTTTTCCATTTTTATATGTTTTACTACCTCTTTGTATTTGGAGGGCTTAGTAAAATCATTGTTATTAAGGAAAAAATTTCTTCATTTCTTTGTGAACTTCATGTTCCCGTTTTGTTTTGTTCATCGTGCCTAACATCCTTCAAAAATTGAACAACCCATTTGCTATTGATGTTCACTTGTTTATGGATCTGAATAATCACGATCATAAAGTGGATTGATATAAATAGATTTTATTTGATGAATTGAAGGTTCATGGGGTGGAGAGTTACTATCGATGAACTGCTATGAGATTCGTATGAACTGCCACTAGGAGATTCGCATGAAATTCTAGAATATCCGCATGGCCAGACGAAGAGAGATGGATGAAACATTTTCCATAAAGGAAATTCAATATCATACCAAAGTTGTGTACTTGGTTGATTATTCATTCCGATTCGTTTTTATCTCCCTTAGTTTCCAATTTATGTAGAATACTTTCTATCTCTCTCCGTGGTACTCTTTCTTTTTGTTTCATCAAATATAACATCCCTTTTGACAATAAACTTTCCACTGGATAGAAGATGATATCCCTTATTTTCATTAGAATACCCAATCATTGTACACTTCAAACTTCATGAATCAAGACTACTTCATTTTTCTTTTAGAACTAAGGCATAACACACCGAACCAAAAACTCTAAGATGTTTGACTCAAGGTTTGAAACCAAACCATGTTGTAATTTCATCCAAAGGAGTAGTAGGAGATCTATTCCTTAAGTAGACCGTTTTATGTATTTCTTTCCGCCCAATATAAAGGACCTAAAGTTTTTAAAGTTAGCATGGACTTTGGAATCCCTAGAAAGGTGTGATTCATTCTCTCCGTTACTCCATTTTTCCGTGGGAGGTAGACATTTGGAAGTTGTATTTGATACCATTGTCCTTCCAATAAGTTTTGAATTAATTGGAAGTGAATTATCCTCCATTGTCTATCCCGAGAGTGCCAATATTACCTTTAACTTCATTCTCAACAAGTTGGCAAAAAATCTTAAACTTTTCAAATGTTTCTAACTTTTTCTTCAAAAAATAAACCCAAGTCATTCTACTAAATCATCAATGAAGAGAAAAAGTGTAAAACCTCGTAGAGTAGCTTGTAGAGGTCCAAAAATTTCATTGTGAACCAACCGCAAATGCTTTTTTTCATGCCATGAACTTGTTGGAAAAGTATCTCAACTTTGTTTCCCCCTAAATGAAAGCTTCATATTTTGAATTTTATTTTTTAAAAGTTGAAGTCCTTTAACCATTCCCTGCTGTTAAGAGATATTTTCAAACTTTAAATATCCATATCTAACATACCACAACTCTTATTGGTGATATACTTGTACTTGATGCACCTGCAAAATCTGAATTTCAGAATGGATATTCCTATCCTTAAAAGTATTCCATCTTCATATCATGTTAAGTGACTGGTTTTCATTTTCTCGTTTGATGGAGTTGATTTTTACCAAGCCATCCTCCATACGATGTCTTCGCTTGTCGAATCATGACCAATGACACCAAATTCTTCTTGAAAGTTGGTAGATACCAAACACTTGAAATTAATTTTTCTCCAATTCCACAAAGAGAAACTTTACTACACCTTTTTTCACAAGGATTGTGTCCTTTGCATCATCGATGGGCAGAAAGATTGTATTGAGATAGAATTGTTGAAAAGTCTTAAATAAGTCACGTTAAAAATTAATATGTTGTGTTGCCCTTGTATCTAAGATCCAAACATCTTCATAATAAATTTTAAGATATGTGGAGACATGTAATGTTGTTGATTCTAAACTCATATGTAGTAAAGACATAGTCCGAACCATCATCTTCGATCGTTAGAAAATTGTGCCATTTGTCGTTGAAACTTTGGAATTTTTCATTAGAAGTTCGACAATCTTCAACATAATGACCAACTCTCGTTACACCTTCTACAAGAAATTTGACAAAAACCTTTGCCTCTTCCTTGACTTTGTCCTCTACCTCGCTTTGATTGTTGCTCTCCGCCTTGAATGTTTCATCCGCCTTGAATGTTTCCTCTCGCCGTAATCGTTGCCTCTATTGATGATCCAAGTGTGTTCACCCACCTATTCCACCTAGACCTCCAATCAAGCCATCATTTTCCTTTTTTATAGCAAACATTTACTATTTTTAGTAGTTTTTTTCGGGTTCTAAACTCGCAGAAGTTTTCACCCCTCAAACGATGTTTTTTTGAGGTCCACAATAGGCCCATAGCCATCATAGGGCCTATGGAAAATATTCTATTACTAGAAGATATTTTTCTTCGATGATATATCATACGTGCCAAATAGAGATAATATGACCAAGTTATGATTCAAGGAATTTGGCTACCCAACTAACCCAATGGGTCCCACAAACTCTTCTCATTTCATCTCCTAGGGTTAGGGTTTTGGTTGTTTAGGGTTTTTCCATGTTGTTCAATAATAAAAAGTCCCTTGAGCCTCATTGTGGCTTAGTTCAAAGGCATGTAACCACCATATCTCTCTTCTTAGAGATAAGCTACCATCGCATGTGTTAGTTTATTTCCATTATGTTCGTAAGAATATTTCGGCTTATTTGATATTAGTGAAATGAAGTTTTTGTTCTCGCTTATATATATATGTTTTTATGTTTATTTATGTATTTTATTGCGTTCATGCATAAGTTCGTATTAGTGGTATTAAAGTGTTCTTCTTTCTCTATCTTTATTTGCATGTCCCTGCATGAGATTAGGGTATAATGAGTTAGGGCTTGATCTCGCTGAACCTTTGCAATATCAACCTCTCAAACCCCAACAACCTCCCATGGAAAAAGAAAATAAATATGAGGGAGCAGTGGAGATCCTATCAAAATATTGCTTGATGGATAACTTTGCCCAAAATATTTCTTTTCTTGTGGAAGAAAAGAAATAGAGGAATGCGATGATGGATAAATTTTCCCAAATCCTTCGATGACGATCCATCGACGACACATCTTCATCCAACAACCACACTAGAACCACCACTCCTTTTTAAGGTACAAGTTTAATTTTAAATTCTATATTTGAGGGCCAAATAGATGCAAACTCCGTATAGATGGTTGAATCTATTAGAAGGACATTTTTTGGTTCATGAATTTTCTAATCGGGGAAAAACATCCCTTTTGCACTCCTCAAAGCCGCCCTCATGTCAAAGACTAGTGGGAAATCTATTGTGAGCAAAAGGATGAGAGGGAATCCTCCCCGGTTTCCCGCCGCACCCACTTGGAATTATTTATAAGATGCCATCAAGGAACAATATTACCCCCGTGGGGAGCTATGAGGACAAATAAATACAATGGACTATGCTTTCCGGCAGCGAAGAAAGGGATCAAGATGTGCATGAGCTGATGAATTTGTTCCAGCTCTATTCATGGTTGGGTAACAAATATTTGGAGAAAATTTGGTGCTTAAGTACCGTGGCTGTTTGAAAAAATACATCTAAGAGGAAATGGAGTTCCTCGACATCTCCTCAGCTGGTGAAACATATTGGTATGCCGACAAGATTGAGAAAAATTCAAACAGAAGAAGCGAGACTTTGATCCGCAAATCATAAGGTGGGAAATTCTCCCCCAAACCGCGTAACAAAGGGAAAAATATAAGTGTGAGGCGGCCCAGAAAACCCGCAAAGTTGCAAGAGAATAACAACACCGCGAAGTAAAATAAGGACACAGGGAAGTGGTGTGAGTTCCATAAGAGATCCACTCACAACACAAGTGAGTGTTGGGCGAAGCAACATCGATATCCAAGATTAAGTCTTTTAACCGTATGCATGTTTTGACTTTGAGTTAGAAATCATCAAGGGGAATGAAAAAAAGGAAGCAGATTATCGATGCAGCCCTGCCACATTTCGCCAAAGATCTAGAAGGAGGAACCCAAAGATCCAGAGGAGGCGGTTGTTGGAAAAATGATTCTATGGTTGCATATGTTGTCCTCGATGGCATCTCTCACACATGATGAAGTATATGACTTCGTGAAGCTCGTGGTTTTGCAACACATCTAGTAGAAGATGGTTAATATTCATAATCAAGGTTCTATACACGAGTTCACACAAAATGAAAAGTCACATATACACGTGGTCAAGAACGATCCAAGTCATGTATGCCTTCTACGCTCTAAAAAGTATGATATCAGTGGGGAATTACCATGGTTTTATCCCACAATATTGGGCACTATATCATCCGTTAATTATGTTCAAGAATACCATCGCGCACTTGTGTGGTTTTGGCTCATGGTATTGATAAAGGCTAAACCTATTTAAGGAGAAGTTGATCACAAAGTAAAAATGTGTGTATGAGTAAGGGTTTGAACCGAATACTTCGCTCCGAAGTATATTTTCATGAAATGGGTTTTGTTTATTTGTAGATCTAAAATTATGATTCACCCATGGATACAAAGATGCATAATGATCTCTAAACCTAAAATGACTATGTACTTGCATGAACTATTGATGAGATGTCTAGATCCGTGATCTCGTGGCACATGTTTGCTAAAGAGAAGTGGGAAGAAAATTGGGTAAGTTTATGCATCTAAAACATTTTGTAGACTTCATATTTCTAGATCTATGCGTTGTTTCGTCAATTTCTTTATGGAAAGTGTGTGTATACAAAACAGGTTTGTTTCAAATGCAGAAAGCACGTATTGAAAGTCAAGGTTTTCTCAAGTTTGATGGAGAGGTTTTTTTACTACTATTATATTTCGTTGTTTGTCAATGAAGTCTTCATGTAGATATTGGTTATTTGAATATTTTATATGCCGCCAATTTGAATATGTACAAATCTTATCAAGGAATGATTAAATATGATTTATGTTGTCGATCGAATAAGGGTTCGCAAATCAAAAGATATATGACCGAAATCCTCGATTGATCAAATTCTAAAATTCAAGATTCTTAGATATATATGTAGGTTGGTGTGCGTGTGAGCACGTATATACGCAGGTTTAGTAAAGTGAAGTAGTGTATGCATTTAAGATAATGAACGATCGTAGTTGAATTGTTTCTAAAATCGTGGTTTATTACATTGTTCGGGTTATAGTGATTTCACCGTTTCCGTTTGAAGTTTGGGTTAAGTATATTGGTGTTGATATTTATGTTGAGGTGTGTTGAAGCCACGATCTGGGGCAGAAAATTATGAAACGTGCTCGCAAAGGGGTCCGAGGGTTGAATCCTTCAAAGGTGGAAGCAGAAGCTTCCCCTCGCCGCAGAAGCCGGGTGTTATGACTGTGGGTTGTAGCTCCTTCAAAAGAGTAGCCAATAAACGAGATCGTGCTGGATCTCCTTCTAGTAGCAGATGGAGAAGAGAGAAGGTAACCTTCTACAGTATATTCCCGTATACAACATTGTTAGTAGTTTTCTATATAATAAATATTGAAGACAGAGATAATAAAGAAGTGGGTGGTTTTCTCCCGAATTGGGTTTACGCCTTAAACTTGGTGTTCATGTGATGCTCTTGTGTGATGATTTATTTTTTTATTACCGCACATATTTACCGTTTAACTATTTTATGCATAACTAATGATTTGGGTTAAAGAATGATTCCCGAATGCTTATCTAAATAGTAAATTTATCTAAGTATACACTATTTCCTTTTTTGGGTAGACGCATACATACACTAGTTGGGCTAATCAAAGTCATATAGAAATCCATAAAGAGAAAAATTAAAATATTTTGATTATTGCGTACATCGATTCACACTCTCAAGATTTTTTCCCAACGATTGAATCGTACTGTTTCTTTATAAAGATAAGCTTAATTGCTAGAAGGGATCATCTAAGATGAGCAATCAAGAAGGGACAACGCTTCATCGTACCTCCACTCTTCAACGGAAACAATTTAATCTTCCGGAAGACAAGGACAAGATCCTATCTTCAATCTCTTGGATTAGAATCCATGGGCTATAGTTGAAGGTGGTTATCAATATCTAACCTCGCCCAAAGTGGATCCAAAGAACAAGAAAAAACTATGAAACTAATACAAAGGTTTTCAATGCCTTATCGGGAGTCTGATTGAATCAAAATTTGCTTCGGTTATGCGCTTACATAAAGCAAAGGAGATATGGGAGAAAATCATTCTCCGAGCTATGAAGGTGATGCCAAGGTAAAAAGCTTAAACTCCAAACTCTCATAATTCAATAATATGAAAAAACTCAAAATCCATAATGATGAAAGCATTTCTAGTTTCTTTATGTCTAGATGAGATTGCAAATTGTATGAGAAATTTGGGTGAAACTATAACTAACACCACTCTAGTAGAAAAAAATTTAAGATTCTAACTCTAAATTCGAGTCAAAAGTGTCCGCTATCAAGAGAAGCGGATCTACAAACTCTTACTATTGTCCAACTTCATGGGATTTTTGACTGCATGTGAAATGAGGAAAGGAGTTCCATCTGAAGTCAAAGAAGTTGTTTTTAGAGTTGCCGCAAAAAGGCAAGGTAATGGAAGAACAAGAAGGACTTGGGTATGTTTTAAGAAGATGAGATAAATTTTGTAAAGAAACTACAACTTGGCACTGTGAAGGTTCAAACGTAAGCTTCCTTTCAAATGTTTTGCTTGTGGAAGATTTGGTCATGATGCTACTAAATTTCCCCATAGAGATTATCATGAAAAGGGAAAGGAATTTGAAAAATTATATAAGAAACGTTTTATCAATAAAAAAGTTAATATACTCATGAAGATAGTGAAGGTCTATCAAATAGTGAAGAAGGAGAATTTATGAAGATATTAGACTACTCATGGTATTTAAAAAGGACACCGGTGAGGCTAAACATACATTTATGGATGCTTTAGAAGAAAAATGATTTTCTTGAAGAAATCAATCAACTCAAAATATGTTCTGAAGAAAACAAAATAATCATAGATATTCTAAAGAATCAACTTATAGAAAAAGGAGAAGCACAATGGGAAATTAGAATGAAATAGTAAGTCTAAGAAAGGAAATTGAGAAAGGAAAAACTTAAATCTTAGATTTGCTAAAGGATCCGAAACCTTAGATGAAACTATCAAGGTACAACGTCTTCATTTTGTAACAAAGTCTTGGATATATCGGAGAATCTTCTCAATATTCACCAAGCTATCTAAATGCAACTAAACCCACCAACAACATTTTCACTCGCAAAAGAACAAAGAGAATACCCAGGTAAAAGCATGACCACTTCAATTCAAGGATGAACAATAACAACAAAAGATTAATCAACATGTAAACATCAATAGAAGGTTCCATGATCACAAAAATTTCTTCTTAATGGACAATGTTTCTCATGTCATAATTTTGGTCATAAAGCTGCTCAATGTGTTGCATACAAAGCCATCATGACCAGAGAAGCAAGAAAGCAAATAAATGAGACTAGAATAAAGAAGGATACTTATAACAACTTTTCTCCTTCAAGACGAAATTGAATGTTCTTATTGCAATAACTTTGGACATGAATAACTGGACGTGTATAAACTTTAGCCAAAAGAGCATATATCCTCAAAATCCAAGGTATGGAGAAAGAAGGACTCACATGTTGAAAGTTGTGGCATAGCTTTATTTTCGTAAGGGGGAATAAAATCAATGGTACATTGATAGTGGATGCTTAAAACACATGAAAGGTGATAAAAATAAACCTTTCATACAATGCATTAGAGAAGGAAAAGAATGTTACTTTGGAAATGATTCTCATTGTCATTAAGGGCAAAGGTTCTATTTTTTTTAAACAAAAAGTGAAAGCTAATAATGATATGTATGTAGATTGATTAAAGCATAACTTGTTGAGTGTGACTCAAATTTTTGATCAAGGAAATGAAGTTGTCTTTAGTTCAAAAGAATGTGTAGTTCATGAACTTGACACAAGAAAAACGGTAATAAAAGCAACTAGAACACCAAAGAAATATGTATATTAAAAGGTGGCCAAGAGCAACGCTACTTAGGTAAATCTATAGAAAATTGCTGTGGCATAGACATTGGGACATTTGAGCTTCTCTCAAATAAGAAAATCTAGCAGACTCAAAGTTGTTCGTGATCTACCCAACATCAGCTCGAAAGTACCATATGAAAATCATGCCAATTCGTAAGAAAACCAGGGTGCAATTCAATGCCAAAGAAGGATCAGCAAGTAAGCCCTTGAACTTATGCATCGATCTATGTGGTCATGTAAGGAAAAAGTCACTTCGTGGAGAAAAATACTATATTCTATTTATTGAAGACTTTTCTAGAATGTGTTGGATCGTTTTATCGAAACATAAAGATGAAGAATTTGAAAAATTTTAAGATCTTCAAAGCTTTGGTTGAAAATGAATTAGATCTAAAAAATCAAATGTCTTAGATATGACCGAAGGAGAAGAATACATATCATATGAAATCTTGATTTACGTGAACAATATGGCATAAAAAGAAAGTTTTCGTAGCCGGAACTCGACAACAAAATAGTGTCGTAGAAAGAATGAATAGAACAATTCAAACATATGGCTCGTGATATGCTTGATGAATCTTCGGGAACTCCCAATACCTTTTTGGGGAGAAGAAAGGTATACCGCACTAAATATTCTCAACAAGACCGATGTTCGTGTGAACAAGATAAAACTCCTTATGAGCTATAGTATGGCAATATTCCCACCGTGAAGCATTTTAGAGTTTTTGGAAGAAAATGTTTTATCAAGAACAATGATACAAAACTTGGTAATTTTGAGCCTAGACAGATGAAGGAATATTTCTTGGTTACTCTTCTAGAAGTAAAGCATATAAATGTTACAATAAAAGACTTCGGAAGATTGTTGAATGTATTTATGAGTCTCTCATAGCTCCTATAAGGGAAATAATAACAACAAATGAAGATGATGACATATATTTTCCCTCATCAAATAACAAAAATATAGAAGGAGAACCCAATGAAGCACTAGAAGAAGATATATATCATAAAAGGATCCATCCAGGTATCCTCAAAAGAATCACCTTAATCTCAAATATTGGGAGAAAAGGGATGAAGTGTCCAAACAAGAAGAACTTCAGTAGATCCCCTAGATATCTAGCATTCTTATCCTCTATTGAACCACAAATGTAAATCAAGCTAGTAAATATGAATGTTGGATTCGAGCCATGAATGAAGAACTTGATCATATTGAAAATAATCATACAAGGGAATTGGTTCCAAGACCTCATGACAAAAATGTTATTGGAACAAAATGGATATTCAAAAACAAGTTAAATGAAAAATGGATATGTTATTAGAAACAAAGCTAGACTTTGTTTGTGAAGGGTATGCTCAACAAGAAGGTATACACTTTGAAGAAACATTTTCACGTGGTAGCCGTACTTGAAGCCATAAGAATGTTTCTTGATTTCTAAGTTTTCAACAATTCAAAGTTTATCAAATGGATGTAAAATCTACTTTCCTCAATGGTGACCTAGAATAAGAAGTTTATATAGAACAACCAAGGATTCATTCTGGGAAATGATGAAAAACTTGTTTTCAAACTTAAAAAGGCTTTATATGTTCTCAAATAGGCTCCTGCATGGCAGCTACTGCTCTTGAAAAATATCCCCAACATCAAGGTTTCACAAAAGGATCTACCGAAAGTAACTTATACACAAAAAGTGAGAATGATAAACTCCGTTAATTGTTGTTGTGTATGTTGATGACATCATTTTTGGGAGTAATGAAGAGTCAACGAGTCATAAATTTTCTTCTATTATGAAACGAGAATGTGAAATGTCATTACTTGGAGAACTAACAGCGCTTTCTCGCTTACAAGTGCAACAAGCAAATGTGGCATATTTTCATCACAAGAAAAATATCTCAAGAAAATCCTAAAGAAGTATGATGAATACTCCAAACCTAAGCACTCCAATGGTAACCGGATGTAACCTCACCTCATGATGATTCTCCCATGGTAAATCAAATGGAGTATAGATCTATGATTCAAGTCTACTTTATCCGACCGGGACTAGACTTTCCAAATATTAAGGATGCGCTTGGGATTGTTGGACGATTCCAAGCTAATCCAAAAGAGTCACACCTTCAAAGCAAAAAGAATATTCAAATATCTACAAGGGACTCAAGACTTTGGTCTATCAGATCCAAACAATTTTGATCTCACTCTTCATGCATACACAAACATGCGGATTGGGCTAGAAATATTGATGATCGAAAAACCAAGCAGTGGTGCATTCTATATGGGGCCCCGATTAGTATCTTGGTTCAAATAAGAAACGGAGTTCTATTGCTTTATCAATATGCGAAGAAGAATATGTGGTTGTCACATCATTTTTCACACAACTCCTTTGGATGATGCAGACATTACAAGATATTCAAATTAAAATTTCTCCTCCCATATCCATCTTGTGTGATAATACAAGTTCCATTAGTATCTCAAAAAATATTGTTATGCATTCCAAGACCAAGCACATTCCTATCAAGTATCACTTCTTACGCGAACAAGTGCTTCGTGAAAAAGGTTAAACTCGGAGTATGTTCTATCCAAAGAACAAGTTGCTGATATATTTACTAAACCTCTTCCCGAGAAGCATTTGAATATCTCGCATATGTTTCGGGAGTCGTTTCTAATACTTATGAAATTTGCTTAATTTCAAAAGATTAAATTTGGTATGCTGGTTTGTGATGAAGGTGAATTGCGTATATACACGAGTATCTTTGTATAAATCCGCATATGCTTTTTGGCCGACATAAAATTTATGGGCTTCCACTTTTCAAAACAGGTTGTGGAGTTGATGGGATGCACAAGTTTAGGGGGAGAATTTTCCTTGCTGAAAATATTGCATTGTTGGTACCATGTTGGTTGTTATTATGATCTCCGTTTGAGATTCTTAGGTCTTGGTTATTAAAATTCATATTTGTAATTTGATATAAAGGTCATGTTAAGACCTCCGATGTGAATATTTTCATGTTCAAATTGTAAACCCACTTGGTTGTAGTTAGAGTCAATATGTAACCGACGCGTTGGATCCTTGATGTAATTTTGGGTCATTGGTGATAGGAAAGGTCCTACTCTACAGAGTTAAAGAGTCATGATTTTATTGAAAAATGGAAGACTTTGCATGTGCTCGGGGGGAGCATTTGTCCGCCCTTTTCTCTTGATGTCAAAGGAGAGAGTATTTGGTGGTTGAATAATGTTTATTCATCTACAGTTTGTGGTGATGAAACTCCATCATGGGTGCCATCAAGTCCAAAGGGGGAGATTGATGGAAATATGATTCTTATGGTTGCATATGTTGTCCTCGATGGCATCTCTCTTGCACATGATGAAGTATATGGCTTCGGAGAAGTCGGTTTTGCAACACGTCTAGTAGAAGAAAAGTTTAAGTCCAACAGGAAGATGGTTAATATTCATAATTGAAGGTTCTATACGCGAGTTCACGCAGGAAAAGTCGTGTATACATGCGACAAGAATGTACTCAAGTTGTGTATGCATTTTGTGCTCTAAAATCATGATAGCATGGGGCATTACCATGGTTTTATCCCATAATATTGAGCGCAAGCACATATGTTTTATTCCGTCCAAGAATTCCATCGGCACTTGTGTGGTTTTGGCTCATGGTATCGATAAAGGCTAAACCTATATAAGGAGAAGGCAGATCATAGTGAAAAATGTGTGCATGAGTAATGGCTTGAACCGAATACTTATCTCCGAAGTATTTCGCATGAAATGGGTTTTGTTTATTTGTAGATCCGAAATTATGATGCACCCATGGATACAATGATGGATAAGGATTTAAACTAAAATGACCAGTGTACTTTCATGAACTATTGATGAGATGTCCGGATCTCAGGACCTCGACGCATGTTTGTTGAAAAGAAGTGAAGAAATTTGGGTAAGTCTATAGATCTAAAACCTTCTATTAGAATTAATATTTCTATATCTATACGCCGGTTTGTCACAGTTGAAAGTGTGTATATGTGCAAGTTTGTTTTAGCTAAAGCGCGTATTGAAGTCGTGGTTTTCTCAAGTCGATGGAAAGGTTTTCTATTTACCGTTACCATTTTCGTTGTGTGTCATGTTATTCATTAGTAATTTTTTTCCTTTGTTGATGACTAATATCTCAAGATTTTCTAGAAACAAAGTTCATGAACATTGTGAGTTCTAGAAATCTCACTGCCTTCATCATCCTTAAAGATAATTTTTCACTATTTTATCATTTCATCATGTCAAGCTCTGCTTACTAGTCCCAAAAATCCCACTAGGGACTCATGTCACTTCTTTTGTTTATTTTTTGTCACCTTTGGCCCAAATCCTCTGTTTTGTTTTGCCTAAAACCCCCCACAGCTACCTAAGGCCACCTATCAAGCATCTCTGTTGTGTCTTCCAAAAAATACCCCAAGCATTGATGGTCTCAAAACTGTCTCTGTAGGCTCTTTAGATAAATCAAGTACATTGGATTTTGGATCTTCAATACATCAGTTTATCATAAGCTCTGTTTCACACATTGATGACCCCAATATCTAAGTTTTTAGTCCAAAACCAAGTCCAAGGAACTTTCCACTAGGTCACCTAGGGTTTCACAAATCATAAGGTGGATTTGGTATCCTAAAAATCTTTGTTTTTCCTATGTACAAAGATTGCATTCAAAGAAGAAAATGGACAAGTGACTTTGTCCAAAATTGATCAAAAGGTCATTCAAGAAAGGCCTCCTTGGCCTAGTGCACAAGTCTGCAAGGGACAACTACCCTTGCTCACATTCCTGCAATGGGATCAAGATGGCCATCAGCGTAGCAAGAGGTAAGGTAATAGGGTAAATCATCACAAGAAGACCATCCACAGCAAAAGAAGGCAGCAAGGCCTATGTTTGAAGAGAATAAGGGTTTGTGACTGCTTTGGCCAAACAAGGAATCAGTACTAGGGCTACAAGGACGGAAGGTAACTTCCACTCCATCAAGTGCACATTGAAGATTCTTTAGAAATGATAAATGATTTTTGAAAGGTTTTAGAGAACTTAGAAGACAACACAATTTACTTTTTCTAACAGCCCTAAAGCCTAAGAGTTTGGGAAGAATGCCAAATAGGTCAAATGCTGATGATAAATCCTCCTTCATAATAGTAGATGGCATTCAAAAGGTTTCAAGCTGCCCTCTAAGGTTTGACAAAGAGGCACTTATTCCACCTCACCAAAAGGACAAAAAGGCAAAGAGTATCAGTACAAAGGCCTAAGTTTTCAAAAGGTACAATCAAAGGAATCTCAAAAAGGATCAAAAGGAAGGCAAGCATGAGAGAAATTTTCCCTAGGAGGTAATTATGATAGGCATAGGTTCAATATTGAAAAAAGAGGTGTCAAACTCCAAAAAGGACAATGATTAAAGGAAAAAGTTGTGTAGGCACCTGCAAAAATAGAAGTGGCCAGGGGAGACACAAAGTGGTTTGAAAAACTACTAACTTTTAGAACCAGAGATATGTCACTGTCAACATGATCAAAGCAACAAACATGTAATTGGTCTAAAAGCAAAAAAGCCTCCAAAAATTGGTTCCTTTATCAAAAGTATATTCTGCAAGGGATAGTTAACCATGAATGATACTTCTGCAAGATTGTCAATATGGTCACCTACAGGAAAATTGATAAGGTCAAACAAGCCTAAATATATCTCACAATGGTGGCACATCTGAAAACTAAAGAAGTTGTTGATGCCAACTGATAGGGTTTTCACACCAAAAGGTCTCCACTGATTCACAGTAAAAAACATGATAGAATGACAGTCAGAGGAAGGGAAAAAATCTTCTTTTTAGTCTATCCACCAAGCAATCAAAGGCATAAAAGATACAGGGCTAAAGACTCCAAGGTGAAAGTATCAAAATCATCACAAGTTTGCTGTTTAGAAGTGTTGAAATTCATGAAAGGGATTTAGTGAAGAAAACCTTCAAAAAAGGGCACTAATGTCACTGTCTGCCTATTTTCAGCAAAACTTTGTCAAAATGACCTTTGCCTTTCAAGAAAAGACTCATGTTTTCAAGTATGGGTAAGAGGCACATGTTTGAGCTTGTTAAGGAGGTTGTCACTCTAAGGGGAGACATCAAAATGCTCCAGCAAGGCAAAAGGCCATATTTTTAGAACTCTGCCACCTACAGGACAAACAAACCAAAACGACAATGAAAAAGTGAGAAGGAAATCAAACTTTAGAAAGTGGGTTTGATCATGAAATATTTTTCAAAAAGGGATTATAAAGGCCTTCTTTACTTCGCCCCCAACTCATTTGTGTCTTTGTAGAAGAGCAGGAGAGCTGTTGAAGCAATTTTTAGGGTTTTCTATGAAAATTGTGGAATTTTTTAGGCGCTACGTACCGACGGAGGTGCTATGCACAGAGCCGTCGATGCTGCGCACAGGGGAGGCAGAGACAATGTTAAAACACACTGCGTTATGCACAGAGGAGGAGGCTTTACGCATAAGTAGAGGCACTACGCACAGGCCCAGGTTCGGCCCAATTCACTCGCAAACCCTCCGCCGCTGCGCACAGGCCTGCCAACAGCCCGACCCGACCCAACTCTACGCACAAGGAAGGCTCGACAGGAATGACCTGTCGGGTGGTGCTACGCACAGAGGGGTTTTGGCCAGATTTGCCAAAAGTGGCCAAAATCATTTTTTTTTCCTCGAGGCTCCTGCACAAGGTTAGACAAGGTTGGTGGTCCCTCTTCTTTGCCCTCAAAGTTTTTATTTTGCACCCATAATCAAAGAAGAATATAAAAAAACCTAAATTTGGCCAAACACTAATCTTCATGCCAACCATCATTTAACTCTCTAGGGCAAAGAGTTACCAATTGGAGAGTTGTCATTAGTCTAAATACACTCAATTACAAGCTAAACCTCCTCCTAAACTCAGAAAGAATTCCTATACTACTTCATTTTTCCCCCATTTGCTAAATATGCCCTCACCATCACTCATTTTTTCCTCCCTAGACCTAAAGCTCTCATCAAGAAAAATACCATTTTGTTCAAGAATATAATCAGCCACCATGTCCGGAGAAGAGATCAGTACTAGTAGTGATGAGGGCCAAAGGCCCATCAAGCCAAAGCCCAAGGGAGGAAGGGTTAACAGGTTTAAGCCTTTAGATACCATTCAAATCATCTCTTCTCCCATGATCCTTGCATGTTTTGAAGATGTTGGATGCTATCAGTTCCGTGAGAAGGTTAAATAGGTCCAAAACCACTCAGAGTTGACTAGGTTGTTCATTCTCAACCTACAAAACCACCGAGTCAACCTAGCCGGACTAAAATTTGAATTATCATCCAAATCCATTTCTAAAGCCACAGGAATGCCAGATATTGGTGAGAGATGGTTCAAGCAGAAGAAATTGGACTTAAGCTAGTATGAGCCCTTCCTCAAACCTAGTTATCAATAGGGCTGCAAGACTGTTTTCCCCTTCTCCCACCTGCTAGAGAGATATTCCCTACTAATGAGGCAGATCAACAAGTACTTCACTTGTGAAGGGAGGTACTCCAGGATTTATTCATATCACATAAGGCTACTAATGCACTTCACCAGGGTTAAATTGCTAAACCTACCATACTATCTCTACTGGATCATTGACAAAATGGCTTCAGTGGTCAAGAAAAGTAGTTATGCCCACCAAATGCAAAGCCCTTTTCACCACTCCTTGGTTTAGATGATTGTTTTGCACCAGTTAGAGCAGCAGGGAATTCCTTGGGAAGTTTTTATCTCACATGATGTATTTGCAAATCCCCAAGCCTTCATTCAACAAAATTTGACTTCCACTTCACACCCACTTACCTCCACTCCTCCATCACCTCCACCTATGCCTTCTCCACAAGTAAAATTACCTCCTACTTCTTCTCCTAATGCATCAAATGAAGATGATAACAGTGGCACTGATGAACAAAAAGATGATGGTGGAAATGATGAAAACAGTGAGGCAGATACAGAGTTAAATGAGGGACAAGGGGGTGGCAGTAGCAATGAGGAACAAGAAGATGATGATGAAAGTAATGAAAACAATGGAGTAGATACATAGTTTAATGAGGAAGAGCAGGAGGATGATGATGAAAATGAGGAGGGAGATGAACATGGCAGTCATGAGGACAAAGATAATGAGCACTTAGAGGAAAACAATGATAGTGATACCAATGAATCACTCCCAAGTACAAAAAAATGTATTGCTGATGAGTAAGATGAAGACACAGAGGATAATGAAGAAAATAATGAGGATGATAGTCAGCAAAAATATGATCAGGACAACCAAGAGAAAAATGTGCATGAACATGATAGTGAGCATAGTCATAGTGCAAACAGTGACCATATGAATGAAGATGATGAACTTGAGGAAACAGAGGGAGATGATGAAGAAATAGAAGATCAAGAAGAGGATAACAGTGAGGCTAAAACAGAGTTTGAAGAGGCTGGCAGTGACCAAGGCAATGACATTGATAAGACAGTTAGTGATGAGCAAGACAACAAAAGGGATATTCATGGCATTCATGACACAAATAAGCCTCCTAATGATAATGGGAGTGAAGGTAGCCTAGAAGATGATGAAGAAAAAGACCTTCATGAGGAACAAGGTCAAAGTGAGGAAAGTGAGGATGGTAATGATCAATTTTAAGGCCAATATGGAAGTATGGAAGACAATGAAGACAATGATGATGAGGATGCTAAAGATCAAGAAAGCAGTGACCCAGTGAGGCATGAGGTGACTCATGGAAGCCATGGCAAAAATGACAAAGCTGGTGACAACAATAACAAGGGTCAAATCATGAAGAAATCACATTCAAAACTACCATTGTCACTCCTCTCACATGCACATATCACAGAGGGAAGAGAGATGTGTTTGCTGCCTCAAAAGTGCAAAGGGCCATCTCTTCTCAAGCTATCAAGCCATTGGACAAGGGAAAGGAAAATATGGAAAGAAGTGAGAAACAGGTAAAGGTAAGGAGGAGTAAGAAAATCAAGAAAACTTCTCAAGAACCTCAATTCATTGATCTAGACAGTGACAATGAGGACAAAGAGATGGCCACCATATTTCTACTCTTAACCAAAGATGCACAGCTTAGGGAGTGGGAAAGAGATTTTGACATGGCACAAGGTGTTACTCAGTATTACAAAGATGAACACAAGCATTTCAAGAAGGTGAAAAGGGACCTTGCTCTCCAGAAGAAAATGACCAAGCACTATGCAAAGAAAAACATGCTTGCTTGTGCCAAACTGAAGAAGGCCCTCATAGAGCTAAAAAACCTAAAAATGGAAAAAGATCATAATAGCCTTGGAATTTTTGCTGAGGCTTCTCAACAGGTGTCCAAGACCTCTTGAGGGACCTCTCCACAAATTTTGGTCCAAATTGAGAAAATTTTTGTATGTTTGAATTTTTGAGGCTTCTATGCGCAACAGCCTAGGTGCTACGCACAAATTTGGTGCATCCTCAGCTTGCAAAACTTAAATTTTTGGATTCCCCTCATCACCAACAGTCTACTCACAAAATTTCATATCATTTGGAGTAGTTTTCACCCCCCAAAAGGTCAAAAAAATAAAAAATTTGACCTTTCTGCCTCACTTTCAAGCAAGGTGCTGCGCACAAAGTAGTGTTGGGAGAAATGGTTTTTGGACAGGAAAATGGCACTCATTCAGGAAAAATAAAGAATTTCTGGAAAGTAGACTCATTAGGCTTTCCAACGAGCCATCATGGAGCCAAATGCGGCCTCGGAAAGGGGTCCAAAACTTAGCCACAAAAGAACCTATTTTCTGCTGAAATGGCACTGCGCACACAGACTGTCAAGTGTGTTTTGGACCAAAAGTAAAAAAAACACAATAATTTATTGCAAATTGATATTTTTGAGTTTTTGGGGCAAAACACTCTAGAATTAGGTACAAATAGTTATTTTGGCATTTATTTTTTAGGATATTATGTGCCTTGGGCCTTGCATGGTCTCTTGGCCATAAATTACATTTATGGTTGAATTTGACATTTTCCTACCATATTTAGGGTTTTAGTCCTCCTTTTCTCCATAAATAGATCATGAGGCCCTTATGTAATTTGTTGGCATTTGATGAGCTTGAAGAGAAATATACATGGTTTTATGAGCTTGGAGAAGAAATTGGTTTTGTGAGGTTGATGAATGGCTTGTTTGGCTTGATGATGGAGAAGCTTGTTTGCAGGATTCCTTAGCTTGGTGAACGGTGATGTCTCCTTAACTTGTTTATGTTTTCTTGTTCTCATTATGTTTCCTCCTTCTTGGTTGCTATAAATCAGAAAAGTATAGGTTGAGACATGCTCTTTCAGGCACCTTAGTCCTCTTGTTTGTTATAGCTTTGATGTTTTCCTCTGTTTGGTCATCTTAAGGAATTCTTGATTGCTCCTTAGGTCCACCAAAACTTGTTTTTGTTTCAAGTATGGTTAGTATGCTAGTTTACAAGTATGATTCACGGTATGCCCTGCTTATTTGAAGCTTTCAAAACTCTATATTGAGACCTTTCTTTGGAATATTGATTGCTAGGTTAAGTCAAAGAGGTCTCGTTCGATCTTGCCCTTTGTCCCTGCCTGCCAACTTGTTTCAGAGTTCTCAATAGCTTGATATATGATGTTTAGGAGTTCCCTCTTCATAGATTGAGTTATTTGTGTTATATTATATGTTTTTCCAAAATTCTGAAGGTGAATTTACTAAAGTTAGAAGCTCTTATGCTTTCTATGTTTCACTGGAGTGTTTATCTTGGATATTTATCAGTTTAAGTATTGTTCATTGAGCTTAATGGTTTGCCCCACCTCATGAGTTGTAGCTTTTAACTATATGTGTTCAAGACCTCCTAGTCTTTCCCAAATTTGATGTTCACTCCACCTCATACATCACCTTAAGGATCCATTAACCTTGCCAAATTGGCCCTGCAACACACTCTGTTTCAACATTTAGACACCCTTGACTTTCATTTGACTCCATAGCCCAATGGCTTTAACAGACTCTCACTCCACCTATTCCACTTGACCATCTTACCCAACCAAAACAATCAACAAACCCTATACTTAACAACTAGCCTAAAATCAAAACCCTAAAGCAAAAAGAACACATCCTTTGCACCCAATAGAGACATCTCTCTCTGAGTCCAGGAAGGCTAGGTCCTAGGAATCCAAAGAATGGTTCCATGTTACCCTGTCATTTGGTCTACCAATCTGCCAAATCACGTGACCCTAACACTGATCAACCAAAAACAAAATTCATTTGTCCTCGGGGAACTTTTGCTTATTGTAAACTACCCTTCGGATTAAAGAATGCTGGTACAAATTTTCAAAGGGAAATGTCTTACGCTTTTCATGACATTAAACACATTGTGCAGCCTTATCTCGATGACTTACCTGCTCATTCATTGCACAAGGAATATCATCCTACCCATTTAAGAGCAATTTTTATGAGATGTAGGAATTATAAGATTCGGTTGAATCCCCACAAATGTGTTTTTTGTGTACAATCTGGTAGATTGCTGGGATTTTTTGTTTCCAAAGCAGGCATTCATGTCGACCCATTGAAGGTTGAGGCTATTATAAATTTACCTCCTCCTTCCACACTTCGCTAACTCCAAAGTTTGCAAGGGAAAGAAAACTTTCTGCGTAGAATTATCTAAAACTATGTTGAGTTGACAAAAGGTTTTACCAGGTTGTTGAAACAGAATGTTCCTTTTATTTGGGATGAGATCGCTGATCGATATTTTGATGCTCTGAAACATGTATTGACCCATGCACCGTTATTGCATCCACCAAATTACAGCCAGGATTACTTTTTATACCTAGCAGCCTCTGATTCCACCATTGGAATGGTATCAGTTCAAGAGGATGAATTTCACAATGAGCATGTGATTTACTATCTCAGTTGGAATCTCAATCCGACCGAAATTAAATATTCACATGTAGAGAAATTGGCCTTTGCAGCAGTTCAAGTTGTCCAAATATTTCGTCATTAATATTGTTACGAAAAACAACTGTGATATCTAATTGCAACCCGATGATGTACATTTTGACTAAACAATTACTCGGGGGAAAATACTCTAAATGGATTGTTATTCTTCAGGAGTTTGATTTAGAATTTGAAAAATCCAAATCAAAGAAATCATTGGTGTTCACCGAACTTGTATGTGACTTCCCAAATACTGAGACAGAAACTGTGGTAGAGCATCCGATTGCTGATGAATCTCTATTTCTTATCAGTACATTAGATCCATGGTATGGAGATATCATCATTTATCTCCAAACCCAAACCTTTCGGCCTGAACTGTCACGTTCAAATCGACGAAAGATCTGTTACCAATCTCAACAATGCAATATTGTTGGAGAGACACTTTATTGTCGTGGTGCAAATTCTGTATTTCGACGATGTTTAAATCATGAAGAGGATGAAAAAGTTTTGAATGACTTCCACCCTGGAGCGTGTGGTGGTTGTATGTCTGGGTATGCCATAGCCCAAAAGATATTGCGTGCTAGTTATTTTTGGCTGTCATTATTCAAAGATTGCATTCTCGTGGTCCGAAAAATGCCACAACTGTCAGATATTTGATCGAAAAATGCGTGCACCACCAGCTGCTCTTCACCCCATAATTGCTATCTTTCCTTTTGCAAAATGGGGCATTGATTTCATTACATGTAACCCTCACTCAGCCGTGGGGCATGGGTATATTATTCTAGTAGTAGATTACTTTACCAAATGGGCCGAGGCGATGCCTACATTTGCAGCAGATGGAAAAACTGCAACTACGTTTGTATTCAATCATGTAATTGCTTGTTTCAGTGTACCCCAAGCTATTATTACTGACCATGGGAGTCATTTTTGAAATATCACGATGACCGAAATTTCCGATCAACTTGACCTTCTCCATGATAACTCTACTCCATATTACCCACAGGGTAATGGTCAAGTTGAAGCCGTTAATAAAGTTTTAACCACCATGATTAAAAGTGTAGAAATTATATGCACTAAGCATGCATATGTCCTTGATTCACCTGATCTCACACTATTTAACTTTATGCAAAATATTGAATCAATTCCACTTGTTAATCTTTTGCAGAAAAATTAATTGCACACACATGTGAAGCATAAGCAAAAATAATCAATTGCACATAACACAGTTTTTAACCGGGAAAGCCTGAAGTTGAAAACCCCAAATATATATTATGTATCATGGAGTTAGATGACAATCCTCATACAAAGCTTATCAAGCTCTCAGTACAGTGCAATCGTCATACACTAATTAGGAACAATCTTGCAAATCCATGCACCGATCTTTACCCCCTGCTAGCCTGCCTCCACTGCGCCATCCCTGCTGAAGAATAGCTCTGAATGAATTCGAATTACTCTTTCCTTGACTCTGCAATCCTCATTGGCAACTCCAATGTGTGTGTGATGCAATCAATGCATCACTATAGTCACAACAGATAGTCCATCTTGCCCTTTCACCTATCTCTCCACTGGGTCTCCACTGGAACTGCCATGCACTGTAGTTAACTGCTGTATTGCTCAGTTGATTAATGAGTTATTATTTGTGAATTAATTAACTAATTAATTCACTCCACTCTCACTAGTGTATCATTCAGCTAGACTAGATACAACTAGCTCAATTGAGTCTAACCGAGTTAAACTGAATACAACTCCATAACTACTCTTCCAATTGTGTCATAACTCTGCCACTTGAGTTCTAACTGAGTCCTCCATGCATTAGCTCCAGTAAACCCTTGGGAATTGCGTAATTCCCTCAGTCCACTGATGTGCCACATCTGTGCACTGAAACAAAGTGCTCCAAGAGAATAAGTTGATGTTTAGTGTCTAATTATTATTAAGAGCTAATAATAATCGACATGCATCTATTTTTAGATCAACGATCTATAAATAGACTTCGCCCAATATTCTAAAAATATAATTTCATATATTTTTCCAACTTGACCAACCATCCACAAATAGCATCCTACAACTTCTGAAATATGATCATCATGTCTAAAAATAGACTTGCGCCAAAAATAGCCTGCGGGCCCACTTAGTGAAGGCGACTATTTTCACTAATCTCATCATCTTGTTGAATCTCAACTCTCCTTCTCAACAAGATAGGGATTATATTTCACCCCGATCCTGCCTCTATGGTATTAGAATTTGCTCCTGGTGAGCACCTTTGTCAGAATATTTGCATCCTGATCCTCTGTAGGAATGTACTGAAGCAACATGATCTTTCGCTGCACACAATCTCTGATATGATGATACCAGATATCAATATGTTTAGATCTATCATGAAACATAGGATTAACCGAGAGTTTAATGCAACTCTGATTATCACAATTTATCACTGTGGGATCTAAATGTGAATCTAGCAAACCAACCAGAATCTTCCTCATCCGAATAGCCTCACATGCAGCTTGACTTGCTGCCATGTATTCTGCTTCCGCTAAACTGAGTGCCACGGATCTTTGTTTCCTGTTGTACCAAGAAACCGTCGTAGATCCGATACTGAAAATCCCTCCTGATGTGCTCTTTCTCTCTATTGGGCTTCCTGCCCAATCTGCATCCGTGAAGCCATGCAACTTCACCTCATCTGTTTGTCTGTACCATAAACCATACTCAGATGTGCCCCTGAGATATCTCAAGACATGCTTGCCTACCTTCCAAAAGAGCTTGGTAGGATTCACTTGTGAAAGTTGGCTCACTGCATAGCATATGTCCGGTCTTGTATTAACTAAATACATGAGCAAACCCATCAACTGTCGATAAACAGTGGCATCCACTACCTCTGCCGATGTAGCATCCTCTTTCTTCCAATTTCCTGGAAGAGGAGTATCGATAGGCTTGCATCCTTGCATGTGAAACTTCTCCAGTATCTCCCGGGCATACTTGCCTTGAGACACAAACAATTCACCTTCCCGCTGCCATGTTTCCAATCCATGGAAATAATGAGGGAGGCCCAAATCCTTCATCTCAAACTCTTTTGCAAGATCTGCCTTGCATGAGTGTATCAACTGCTCATCACCTGTTAGTATTAAATCATCAACATAAAGTACAATGATTAAAAGCTTACCCTTAACCACAATCTGGTACAGGTTTGCATCCGCCTCACTCTTGGTGAAGCCAAGTCCAGTGAAATAGCCGTCGATCCGAGTGTACCAAGCACGGGGTGCTTGTTTCAGCCCATACAACGCTATTTTGAGCCTGCACACATGCGACTCACTGTTGAATATCTAAAATCCTTCAGGTTGCTCAATGTACACCTCTTCCTCAATGATACCATTAAGGAACACAGTCTTCACATCCATCTGATGAATGTGCCAACCCATCTGCACTGCCATTTGCACCGAGAGAGCAAGGATATCCGTATGGAAGAATACGTACATGTGGCAAAGGTTTCTTCATAGTCAATCCCCTGATCCGTGAGAAGCCCCGGCAAAAAATATTGCCCTTATACTTCTCGACGATCCTATCAAGAATCCTTTCTTTACCTTGTAGATCCATCTTGATCCTACAACTGATTTTCCCACTGGCCTTGGAACAATCTCCCAAGCACTGTTTCTAACAATGGAGTCATACTCCTCCACCATGGCATCTACCCATGTGGGCTCCTGCATTGCTTCTTCAAAAGAATATGGCTTTGTCATGATACACTTGCTCATAAGAGCCATATATCCAGTAAATCGGTTAGGTGACTGTCTTTGTCTACGCTGTGATGTAGGGACTCCTACATTCTGTGCCGTATCAAGCTTCAGTCTCTCAGCTTCTGTGGTACGCTTTCTGCCTTGTTTGATGTTTGGTTATGCATGAATGGACCCCTCCACTCCATGAATCTCCTCTTGTGGTTGATCCACATCCGGAGGCTCGTCTTTCGGAACAAGCAATTCCTTCACTGCATGCAAGTCTAGCTCCCTCTCAAGCATAGCTCGTGCAACACCCATGATTGTTCTGTTCTTCCTCTCTGTGACCCCATTCTGCTGTGGGTTATGAGGTGCTATGAGTTCTCTTCGAATTCCTTCTTTGCTATAGAAGTCTTTGAATTCTCCTGAGACGTATTCACCACCATTATCGCTCCGTAGAGCTTTCATTTGCTTCCTCGACTCTTTCTCCACCAATGCCTTGAACTCACAGAACTTTGAGAACGTTTCACTCTTCTTCTCCATGAAGAAGATCCAGCATCTACGAGAATAGTCATAAAAAAATATAACATAATACCTATGTTTTGCTGTTGAATCAACCGAGAAAGGTCCACACACGTCTGTGTGAATTCTCTCCAGGATCACCGAAGCACGGTTCTCCTTCTCATGAAAGGTGGTCTTCACAAACTTACCCATAGTACATCCCTTGCACTGATCTGATTGCGCAAGAGTACCCTTGGTAAGTCCAGTACAAATCTGCTACAAAATATTCAAAGCGCCATGGTGAAGATGGACTAATCTCCTGTGCCATAATTCACCCTCATCCCGGCTCACCACTTCTTTTGCTTTGCCCACCATTTCAGCGTAACCATCTACCTCCAGTTTGTAGAGATTCTTAATTCGAACACCTATCTTCTTGATTTGACCCGTTGTTTTATGTCGAAGGAAGGATTTTCCCTCACTGAAAACAACATCATAACCTTTGTCTTCCAGCATTATGACTGAGACCAAGTTCTTCTTCAGACCTGGAACATGCATGAAATTCTTCAACAAGAATGGATTACCGGACTCCCTCTCAAAGGTAATGGTCCCAATGCTAGTCGCACTGTACCGACCATTGTCGCCCATCTCTATATGCATCTGGAGGTCCTTCTCCTCCAAGTCACTAAACAACTCTTTGTCTCCCATCATATGGAAATACGCACCACTATCAAGATACCACACCGATTCCATGTAGCTTGAAACCAAGCATGCGATCAAAGAGAAATCAAGTTCAAATTGCGAGGCTAAGGCCTCTCCAGCTACAGATCTAGCAGCCTTCTTGTTGTTCTTCTTCTGTGGACAGCTAGTGGCGAAATTCCCTTTCATTTCTTTGGAAGCCAAAACACAATTCTCTTCATCTTCATTCTTTGATGAAGATCCATCCCTAGTACCCCGCCTTATCTCCTCTTGCACATGATCCAACCAAAGTCGCTCCCATCCCGGCAGTTTCTCCCGTCCATTGATAGAGTCTTCGTAGCTATGCCAACTCTTCGGAAGCCCAAGGAGAGCCAAGCTCACCAAGTCTTCATCATCAACAGTAACCCCCACACTTCCCAGTTCATCCTTGCAGTCGACAAACTTCGTGAGGTATTTTGGAATACTGTCGCCCTTCTCCATTTTTATTTTTCTGAGCTTGTCTTTAAGCACCAACTTCCTTTGGTCACTTCTGCTTTGGAATAAGTCTGTTAAAGCCTTCCACATTAATAATGGAGTGGCTTTCCCATGAAGGCTGGACACAATATGGTCCTTCACACATTCCAACATAATTCTCCTCGCCTTTGCTGTCTTCTTTTGCCATGCATCAGGTAATGCAACATCGCTAGATCCCGCCTTAGGAACATCGCTATCGATGAACTCTTGCAGCCCATTATCCTCCAGCACCACCTCCATCCTCTCCTTCTAGGCTATGTAATTCGAGCTCCCATCAAGGGCATACTCCAATCGCAACCCATTGAAAGACATTTCAATGTATACTCAACTTCTGCACCAAGAATCTTCTGTAGCAAATTCGAATTGTCCACTAGCACAAACTCACTTCACAATTGCAATATTCAATCAACAATGCTTCAATACCATGTAGAAATTATATGCACTAAGCATGCATATGTCCTTGATTCACCTGATCTCACACTATTTAACTTTATGCAAAATACTGAATCAATTCCACTTGTTAATGTTTTGCGGAAAAATTAATTGCACACACATGTGAAGCATAAACAAAAATAATCAATTGCACATAACACAGTTTTTAACCGGGAAAGCCTAAAGCTGAAAAGCCCAAATATATATTATGTATCATGGAGTCATATGAAAATCCTGATACAAAGCTTATCAAGCTCTCAGTACAGTACAATCGTCATACACTAATCAGGAACAATCTTGCAAATCCATGCACCGATCTTTACCCCCTGCTAGCCTGCCTCCACTGCGCAATCCCTGCTGAAGAATAGCTATGAATGAATTCGAATTATTCTTGCCTTGAATGCGCAATCCTCATTGGCAACTCCAATGTGTGTGTGATGCAATCAATGCATCACTATAGTCACAACAGATAGTCCATCTTGCCCTTTCACCTATCTCTCCACTAGGTCTCCACTGGAACTGCCGTGCACTGTAGTTAACTGCTGTATTGCTCAGTTTATTAATGAGTTATTATTTTTGAAATAATTAACTAATTAATTCACTCCACTCTCACTAGTGTATCATTCAGTTAGACTAGATACAACTAGCTCAACTGAGTCTAACTGAGTCTAACTGAGTTAAACTGAATACAACTCCATAACTACTTCTTCCAACTGTGTCATAACTCTGCCACTTGAGTTCTAACTGAGTCCTCCATGCATTAGCTCCAGTAAAACCTTGGGAATTGCGTAATTCCCTCAGTCCACTGATGTGCCACATCTGTGCACTGAAACAAAGTGCTCCAAGAGAATAAGTTGTTGTTTAGAGTCTGATTATTATTAAGAGCTAATAATAATCGACATGCATCTATTTTTAGATCGATGATCTATAAATAGACTTTGCCCAATATTCTAAAAATAGAATTTCATCTATCTTTCCAACTTGATCAACCATCCACAAATAGCATCCTGCAACTTTTGAAATATGATCATCATGTCTAAAAATAGACATAGTCTAAAAATAGACATGCGCCAAAAATAGCCTGTGGGCCCACTTAGTGAAGGCGACTCTTTTCACTAAGCTCATCATCTTGTTGAATCTCAACAAAAAGGATAATCATAATTCATAAATCAAATTGGCATACCATGCTTTTTTCAGCGTTATGGGCATATCGAACCTCAGCAAAAACTTCAACATGGTTCACTCCTTTTCAATTGGTTTACAGTTTAGAAGCTGTGTTACCTGTTGAATGCGAAATACCGTCACTCCAATTATCCATAGAGTTATTACCAGCTACCTCTGAAGAGGAAAAACACTTTTTGTACTTAGCATAATTAGATGAGACTCGGCGCACCGCTGCATTAGCAGCCGAAGCTCATAAAAAATGCGTTAAAGCTCAGTATGATTGAAGTGTTACACCTCGTGTTTTTTCAGAAGGTGACCTAGTCTTGGTATATGATCAAGCTAATGATAATCTAGGAGCTGGGAAATTTGAACCAATGTGGCATGGTCCTTACATTGTCAAGCGAGTGCTTGCAAAAGGGGCTTATGAATTGACTGATTATGACGATATCTCTTTATTTAAACCCAGAAATGGACTTTATATGAAGATATATTATGCTTGATTCTTGTGTGAAGATCTCACTTGTACATTAGTTATTTTTCTAAGTTATATGCCTTATATTAGATAGTGTGTCTAGTTTAAGTTTTCTTTTACTACTATCACTGCTTATCTTGATTACTCTTGATATTGCAGATGTCGACATCCCTTCAAACGTACATTGGTTTTTCTGATGGTGCCTGTCGTAGTACACATAATATTTATTCCGCAACCTGGGTTATGTATTCACCCACTGATGAGTTAGTTTCTATGCATGGGGTAAGCCTTGGTCAAACAACGAATAATGTTGCAAAATATAGCGCAGTGATCGAGTTATTATCTGGTGCCATTTCATTTGGAATTCAATGTTTGATCATTAGGCTAGATTCAGGACTCATTGTATTACATTTGAACAGAGTATATGCAATTAAAAATCCAGTGTTTTTGAGATTATTTTTGAAGGTTCGTCTCTTGGAAAGACATTTTGATTACATCGAATATCAACACATTCCAAGAAATTTAAATACATTGGCTGATGCATTAGCTAATAGTGTTATAAATAGACATTTACAACGTTAAGATAATAAACCAAAACAACATTCAATATGTGTTGAACAAGATAGCCAGGGAAAGTAGTAATATCATAGATAAGAGTTTTTGTTTTCAAAAATATTACATCGTCTATAATCATAGGTTTAAAACACCTTATGATCTAAAAGATAGTGATACAAAAAAAAAATACAATAGTCCGCGATGATCATCCACTATCCGTGGTGATGATCATGGTAATAAACTATCGCTCGTGCCACCCTGTGCAGGAATCTCCTAAACTGGCTAGGAACACTAGTAACATGTCTCTGGAGATGAAAAGGAATATCATCCGTTGATGTATCTGGGATATCTATAATCAACCTCTCTAGGTTGTGCTCCAAGTCAGTAAGGATTTCTGCTACCTGATTTTATGGTTGTGCAACAGGCTTTGTTGGCTTCCTTTCAAAGCGACGAAGAGTGGCTGGCCGTCGTGGACCAACATCTACATTTAAAATTTTGTTATTAGTATTGGACGATAAAAAAACAAAATAAAAATTAGAGTTAAAACACATCAAAATGATTCATTTACCTGATTCATCCCAATGTGTCCCTAGAGGTAAGGACATCTCGGGATCATCTCGGAAATCTATGCCCACATATGGAAATTCTCAATAGCAAAGATTTGGTTTTGAAGCCAATGAAAATATGATGGAGTGAATCGAACTACCACACAACCATCGCCACCATGGAGGGACATCAGTGCAGCCCAACGTACCATATGAGGCTCTCTAGGTTCACCAGGATCAACAGAGATCAGTTGAGGGGCGAGAGATGGAATCCTCTCCAAAGCAAAAGAAACCAAGATGGCACCATACCCAAAGTTTTTCAACTTTGAGTTTTTTGCTCTGGTCAATTGGCCTTTCATATTGGCCAATAACCCTTCACACCAATTGAAAATGGTACCTCTATAACAGTCAATTGCTGTCTGCATCTGAGACTTGGTAACCACATGTGGAGCTGTGCTCCCACACAACCTGGTCACGGTGAACGTAATGAATTTAAGATCAAGACGTAGGATAGTATTTATATCTATACAGTTATCTTTGGGATCAAATTCTTCACTGCAAAACTCTTGTTTATAGCTAGCAATAGGCAAGCCACCTTGCCTAGCTCGAAACAAAGAAATATGTTCACCTCGTTTGGATAAACCAGTGAGAAAGTAAATGTCTTCAAGCTCATTTTCTAGCTTGTGATCACCAATGATAAAACATTGTTATTGGACTTCCCATTTATTCACTAGCCAGGTCATTAGTTCCACTTGTGCCCTCATGCCCTGAATTTATACAATCCACAATTTCTCAACACACAGGGGTTTGTTAGAAGGCAGTTGAAGTTGTTGCGGTTGAGTTAGTAAGGGTGCAATATTTGTTGTGAAAATGGCATTGGTTGAGGATGCTGTTGGTATTGTTGATATTTAAATGGTTGTTGAGGATATGGTTGTTGACATGCCTGTTGGTATTGTTGTTGAGGATATTTTTGTTGAGGTGGTTGGGTTCCATAACTATATCCTCGCCAACCTTGTCTAGGCTGGTTTTGGTATTGTTGTGGAGGCCAAGCATGCCATGGCATCAGAGCATTCCATGAATTTTGAGGAGGATATTGATGGCTCTGAGGAATTTGGTTAGAAAATTGCTGAGGAATCCTTGGTTGCCAAGGTCTTCTTGGTGCCACATAGTAAAGAGAATCAATCCTTTGTACTTCTTCCATTGAATTTACTTGAAATTCTTTAAGCTTTAGATGATTTTCTGTACAAAGTCCACCTACCTGAATATTATCCAAAGGACATTCTCTTAGTGGATACTTCTTTCTACACTTGGGACAAAAGATTGATAAGATGTGATCTTGTTCATCTTGCTTTTTATTGGCTTTAAAAACATCAACTTGTGTTCCTAAAGTGCTCAAAAGATCAACTTTAAAGTTTTTTAACAAAATCCCTATTTCTGCTCTTGTTACTCCTCCTGCTGCTGATTTGGAAGCTCTTGAATTAACATCTATTTTTCCACTCTTTGCTCTTCTCATAGAATATTTTTGACATAGGTTATCAATTTCATCAAATGTGAAATTTGAGATGTCTCCTTTGCCCATTACATTGAGAATATCAAGGTATTCATCTCTTATACCTTTAATAAAAAGTGTGCGAATGGTATCAGGATTCAAAGAGTGTTGTTTAGATTTGTGTAGATTGTAAATGAATTGTTCTAAGTATTCCTCCAAACTCTCATCTTTATGTTGAGACATCCTGAAAATATCTTCTTTTGAATCTCTAGGCCTGCAATAGGCTTGATACTTCTTAAGAAAAATTCTCTTCATGTCATCCCAAGAGGCAATAGTGTGTTCTCCTAATCGCATAAACCATTTTAACGCAGCTGCTTTAAGAGTAGTAGGAAAGAAACAGAGTTTATGTGTGTCATCTTTGTATCCATAAGTACGCCATAAGATATCAAACTCAAAAATAAATGAATCGGGATCTTCAATAGACATTCCATAGAAATTGGGCAAAAGAAAAGGTGGAATATTCTTCATTTTTACCTCCTCTCCAAGAATTTCTCTTGTGTCTAGAATTGGGAAGCCAAAAGTAGCTTCCTGATCGTTTTCTGGTTCTATATCATTGAGTTTCTTATTGTCATATTCTATTTTTGTATCTTCTTCTCTCTTCATCTCTTGTTCTATTCTCCTTTCTTCCTCTCTTTTTCTCTGCCATTCTTTTTGTTGCCTCTCATACTGAATTCTTTGTTCTTGAGTCATTATTGGTATATTATATCCTTCTCCTTCCTCCGTCATTTTCTTTTCAGATGTTTGTAATGTTTCAATAAGAGGCTGAATTGGTGTTTCCTCAAATTTCTTTATTTGTTCAAGAACCAGTTGCTCTAATTGTTTAACAATTGGTTTCCTTGTCTCCTTTTGTTTTTCTATGAAAGGTGTTTCTTTTGGTGTTTGTTTTCTTTTCACTTCATAGGCTAACAAGGTTTGTATTTCAATAAGAGTCAATCTTTGTCCTGAACTTTGTTTTTCTTCCAATTCCTCTAAAGTTGGTCTCCCGAAAACTAGTGTAATTAGTCCTGATGGTCCTGCTCCTGTGGGTGGTTGAATTGTTGGGGGGGTTTGTTTAGTAAATCTATCTTTTTCTCTAGGCATAAAAAAACATAACAGAAAGAAAAACTAAATTTTGTTGTTGTTTTTGTTGTGTTTTTTATTTTATTTTTAGAATCTTCCTAATTGACTATGTTGAAGTATGCTTCCCCGCACCAAAAATGTTGGGTCAATTTACTACGTAAAATAATACATATATTTTACTTACCAATCTGGGTTTGTAGACTTGGAAGCATGTCCAAAATATATGGATTTCAGATGTAGTCAATTTTAGAAGACAAAGTGTAGAAGTTGAAATAAATGCATATTACAAATATATTATAAATTCTAAGATTTATGGAAATGCATATTACAAATATAAAATCTAACTAAGAAGTTTCTGATTCAATATGTAATAAGTGAGGGAAGAGGCTCCTAACTTAAGAGATCCTGATTGTCCTTTCCCACAGTACTACCTTCATGAAGAGAAACCAAATAATTGCTGAACAACAGTTTATGATGTATAAAAAGTAGGAGAAGAGGATCTTAACTTAGGAGGTCGAGGTTGTCCTTCTTTACAATTCTATTCCATCATTGTTACCACTGCATTAAAACTGGAAATTCAAGAACTAACTCGAGAAAGGAAAAGAGGATGAATTTTAGTTGTTGTTCATGATTAGATATAAGGAGAATTTAAATTAAACTCTTGTTTGTCCCTTCATATGCAAATTAGAATTAAACCAAGAATCATCCTGCAACCATAAGAAATATTCACACATCTAAATGATTGAATAAATCTGAAGCAAAAATAGTTCATGAAAATTATGCTAATTTAACCAAAAAGTGTACTTAGATTGGTGTGGGGGCCCTCCACCTTTGCCTTGCACACTTGAAGAAATTCTCAGCTACAAAAAGCTTAATCAATCATCCACAACATAAAAAACAAATAGAAAATGGAACTAGTTATTCAAATTATCTCCAAGTCTTCAAAAGTCTCAATACAAAATTATACAAATTCTGCACGCTTGAATGGTTCATAAGCTTGGTTTAAATAAGAAAATAAGAAATAAACTTTAGCTATAATGTCTCTAACAGTCCTATCCATACTAATCCCATCTATATAGGTCAAACTTATCCATTCAGTTTCACAAAATCAGGAAAATCCCCAAAAATACTAATTTTTCCATTTTTCCTAGGGATTTTTGAAAAACAGGTCAAGTTTGACAAGCGTTGGCCAAAATTGTTTTAGCTCACTTCGACCAAACCAATAGGTGTTTTTCCATCCTTGGTTCCCAATATTTCCAAATCTATGCTCATATCGTGCTCAAGTGTCCTGCATATATGACTTCCATGAAGCTATTATGAGAATTTTCAGTGCAGTCCAAAAATGCTCTTAAAACCCAATTTTTACAGAAATATCTAAAAATTGAAAAACTTAATTTAATTACCTGAATATGCATAATAATGTCAAAATGAGGCATATATGGATGATATAAGGTGGAATATGATGGAAATTAGGTGGATTTTTGATAAGCAAAATTGACCAAAATTGAGGGCCATCAGGGTCTCCAGGAGGAGGAGGAGGCCCTGGAGATGGTAGGAAACCATAATCCACTCCATCATCATAATCACCACCATCTACACCTTCCTGTTCATCATATTCCACTACCACAACCTTTCAATCTGTTCATGCACATACTTCAAATGGAACTGGTAAATCACCCTTACTTAAACTTGATGTCAAATTTGAGCTACCGATGTATAATGGCGAAGTGAATGTAGAGAAGTTGTATAATTGGATTCGTAAATTGGAGGTTTATTTCAGAATTCAAAACCTTCAAGAGGATGACATAAATATTCAATTGGTTTCCTTGAGAATGGAGGGTGCTGCACCTATATGGTGGGAAGCAAGGACACAAGATGAGATTAAAAACCACTGTAAGATCTCAATGTCTTGGTCTAATTTTATTGCTGCCATTAAAAGGAAATTCTACCCTCTAGCTTACATGCAAAAATCCATTATGTACTCGTTTAATTTTAGACAACTAAAGGGACAAAGTGTTCAAAATTATACACAAGAGTTTAGGAGAAGAGCACTAGTTTTGGGTGTCAATTTATCTTCTCAAGAAACTTTGTTAAAGTATATTGGGAAAAAATATCTTAGACATACTATTCTCATGTTAAATCCCACAAAATTAGATGAGGTTTGTTCAAGCGCCACATCTAGAATCAAGAGGGAAACATAGTGCAGATGAGAAACGTGATAGTTTCCTTGAGTATGAAGGTAAAGGAAAGGGTAAGTTTAATGGAAGAGGAAAGAAAAATGGTTCTATTAAAATAGAGAAAGAGAAACTCAAATGTAAACATTGTTCAAAATATTGCCATGATGAGGACCATTGTTGGCAACTCCATCCAGAGTTGAAGCCAAACAAACTTAAAACCAAAGAGAAGGAGAAAACAACTGCAATAATTGAACATGACTTAGGTTCATATTCAGGAGATGAAACCAAGATTACAAAAATGGGTTTGAAAGGTAAGAACACAGAAAGCTCTAGTTCTTCAAGTTTTTCTAATGCAACTCAATATGAAGATACAAGAATTGAACTCTTTCACATTAGAGTTGTTTCAAAGCATACCAAAATAGACACACTATTTGATAGTGGTTCTTAGTGGCTAATTTGATTTCCGAAGACTTGTTTAAGAGGTTAAATCTATAAACCGTTACACTTTTATGACCTTATCCTTTAGGCTTGATATGCAAGAATGCAAACTTTCAGGTAACAAGAATCCTAAGGTTCACAATCAATTCAAACTTTCTCGACGAAGTTGAACTTGTTGTAGTTCCGCTTGAGATTTCAGGTATTGTTTTGGGAAGCCCTTATATTTATGATAGGAGGGTGGTATTTCATCGCCATGAGAATAAGTACCACTTTTTCAAGGATGGAATTGAGTACATAGTTAGAGTGCATAAGAAGAAGAGGAGTTTGTATCTTATACATGCAGGAGAAATGAAGATAATAGTGAATGCAAGTCAAAATCTGGCTTTCTTAATGTTCAAGCATGGTGATGTTTTGAATGAGACCTTTCAAAAATATGCATCAAATGAACAAGATGATTTTATTGAAGTTGCTAATGTTTGTAATAATATTTTTCAGGGTTCTAACATGTTGCCTTTGGAAAGAGGTAAACAAGATGTGAAAGATTTGCAGCAGTCCACATCAGTGTTGAACAATGATGGAAACGAGATGCCAATGTTGAATGGTGAAAAAATAAAAGAAGAAGTGCCAAAGAAAAATGAAAAAGAAGGAATAGGTTCCAAATGTACTTATTTTTTGTTTCAAAATGGTACATGGCAATGGCGAAAACACTTGGTTAAAATTTGACGCAATTACAAGGCAAGACAAGCTAAAAATCGCCACGTCGACAATGTTCGAGGTGAGAGTGTTTTTACGTTTCCTTTGTTTGACGATCGAGGTGGGAAAGAGTTTGTTTCTCCAAGGACAACTTGATGTTCTGCAAATTCTGGGAAATTGCAGCATGACGGTGTCTACAACAACAAGACAGGGTCTCTAGAATCAAGGAAAAATATTAGTTATTTTGAAAAGCTCAAATTGTTAAATCTAGGCAAATTCCAGTGTATTGAGACTAGAAGGGTGAGGGAACTGTACCCTCATCCACATGTTCAGTAATGAAAGATATTTTGGGTTCCAAAAGTTTCCAATGGGAAGGAATGATTGGGTTCTTAGAATTATGCTAAAAAATCAAAGTTCTCATAATGACTCGAAACCTGAACGACCGCGTAGTGCTCGTCATTCTTAATTCGACACAACTTGTTTTGCGCGAAATGGACTCCGTATGGCTTTAGAAATGAGTTATGTTTGTTTTAATAAACATGTAAATTTTGTAAAAAAATGTGCAGACAGACCTAGTCAGCAGTCCGTACTACTGAATAGGCATGCCTATGTGGCAGGGTGATAGGGCAAGTCAACCTTGGTCAATTTCCTCTGGCTAATGAGAGACTGATAAGTGGAAATTGTTGATTGGTTTGAATATTATGGTGAATTTAAATTTTATGATTGGTGGAAGTTTGGGCCAATGAGGAGGAGGCATGTGGTTGAGCCTGGGGCTACCATGTGTCCCCCTCATGGCAGAGAAAAATTGGTTATGGTCCTGAAGGACCGGGAGGGGGTTTAACCTGAGACCTCTTCCAAACTAGTGTGTAGCGTTACCATCTCCTCTACCACATGTTTCTTACACCTTATGTTTTCCATATGTATTTAAAGTTTAATAGAAATGTCGACGGGGGGAGAGGGGGCCAGCCCGGTGGGGGCCAACCCCTAATACACGTGACCTGGACCTATGACCACGGTGGAATAGGCGGTGTTGGCACTGGAATCAGTTCTTGGACTTCATCAAGTGCCTGACCATACACATCTTAAGCTCGAGGGCTATTTCTTATGATTTGATTGGGTTTTCAGAAAGTGGTTGGATCTCAAGCACTCTGAAAGGAATGTTGAAAAGATAAAAAAAGATCTGACACATATGAGGGCACTGGTGTATGATGTGGTAGAAAAATTGAGTTTGTAGCCTGATGGTTAGAAGAATGGAAGAAAGACAGTGGGTCTGTAGGAAAGAAATCCACTGCTGGGAGGAAAAATGACACAAATTCCAGATTTGAGATGTATAGTGAAAGAAAGATTTTAACAGAGACTTACAAAAATTTCATTCTACAATTTAAGAATCCTATTTCAAGGAATGCTTCTGACTAACATGACCTCATGAATCAGGAGTGCTTGGTGAATCAAGGCTGACAAAAATAGATTAACATGCATGCTAGATCAAAATACTTACAAAAGCATGAAACAGGGTTTAATTCCACCTCAAGGAATGGTTATGAACAATCTTCAATTCATACTGAATCAAGAAAGCTTGGAACAAGACTTACAAAAATAGATCCATATGACTTGGAGGTTCACAAGACTTATAAAAACATAAGATAGAACTTTTATGACAAATGTGGAAAGGCAAATAAATTATGTAAAAGCAGAAGGGAAAACAATACACACACCATATGATTTTGTGAATCCTCAAGAGTGTAACAGGAATATATTATGAGTTCAACAATACACAGCTTCAGGAATAGCATGAGGATCAACAACAGAACTAGGGCTAGAGGCCCTATGTCACCAACCATCTCCCCTTTTATTACATAAATTGAATTCTTAAATAGAGTTGCACAAAACAAACTACTGCTAAATTTTAGGAATGAAATTAAATAAAACAAACTAAAAATAATAAACAAATCAAACTGCTGCATGAATTTAGAACTGTTGAATGGTTCGAGGCTTCAAAATTTGATGCATGAAACTATTTTTCTGCCACATAAGCTTCTTTCTGCCACCTGCCCTAACTGTCTTCAACTGCTACAAGAAAGGTGGAACTGTAAAACCTGCTACTTGAATCAATCCTAACAGAACTCTGATGGAATTAATCATATTGACAAACTGTCTTTTAGCTTTAAGAAGATATTGTTATTTGTTGATAGGTGTCGAATCTTTAAAGTCTTTGCTGCCAGATTTTGTGTAAACCTGTGATTGTTTCTTCTGTGTTGGTTACTGCTACCATATCATTACAGTTTTGTAGAAATGCCTTTTGCCCGACTCGACCTCCTTTGCTTGCGCTCCTTGTCGGGGCTTATTCTACCCAAGTCCTTCTATCATGTTTAGCTTATTTATTCATAAAAAAACGTAAAAAAATCATACGCTTGGACTTGAAATCCTTTAGATTTCAGCTTGGAACCACATCGCATCCATGCCAACATTGCACTTCACACTCTGCTATTTTTAAATTTTCCTTTAACACTTGTTCTCCTGAACCTGTGCACTGCGATATGCGATTGGGTCCCACCAACGTCACACATCGCACTTCGGCGATTATATCACGAACCCTTACACTTATCTTTTAAAACTTGCGATTTGCGATTGCAATCGGGTCGCACTTGACATCGCTCATCGCACTTTGGCGACTATAACATGATCCTTTTGTGCCTTTTTTTTCACAAAGGAAAAAATCGTAACTTTTCATTAATAGATAAGTTACATGTTACATTTACTGGTAGTTAACACTACTAATCTGGCTTTCGAAAAAAAAACCCATATAGAGCCTATATCTGGCTTCCAAAAAAAACCATACAACAATGCCGCTGATACAATCATAGATGTCTGCATATAACATCACATGTAAGTTCGGTGCATAACTTACCGAATAAATAAGAGACAAAAAAATAAAAAATATAAGTACAATATAGCTGATAAATAGTCCATGGGAGATAATACAAATCAAAATAACCTCCCAAATCAGGCTATTCAATCAAACAACTCGGTGATCTGGTGCCTCATCCATAAAAGGCCGATGAAAAAACCTGTACACCTGTTCGCCGATCTGCTCTGTAATATGCCATGTGCCCCAAATCAGCTCCAAGGCTTCTTTGGACAACTTATTAGCCACTTTGTTCCGAGACCTGTAAATATGTGCCACATAGATGGAGTCAAATAGTAGCTTGAGATGATGAACCTCCATCAAAAGTGCAGACAGTGTGTGCATGTGACAAAATGCATGATCATTGAACCAGTTGATTAAAAGAAGAGAGTCTCTAAATATCTGTATGGAGTTGCAATGTTTTTCTTGCGCGAATATCAGAAGAAGTCTAAGGCATTGAAGTTCTGCATAGTTATTCGAGCCAGGGCCCAGTCCCATCCTTATGTGATAATGGTGATGATCATTTAAATGAAGAATTGCTCCCCCCCCCCACAGCCCTGGGGATTTTCCGCACCATCAAAATAAGCCCAAGGTCGGCTGCGGTCAATCATTTCAGGGACAACAATCATGGAAGGTTTTTGGTGGTTCTCATCAGGAAAAAGGTTGTACATTACAATGATCGCAGCACAGATGCGATCCCCGTTGATTGGTTAGCCATTGAAAAAGAATTTTTTACGGCCAATCCAAACTTCCCAAGTGAAGATCAGAGGGAGGTTACGCATTTTCGTGGAATTAGCGTTCAACTGCCACCACTTCGTCCAGGAATATTATAGTGAATACCCATGCCGAGGATGTTGGCAGCCCAAGAAAATAGTAGCCTGTGCCCAGATGTCCAAAATTACATTGCAGTACAGGAAAAGGTGTGAAGTGTCCTCCCTGTTAGACAAGCAATAACAACATCTTGAGGGCCCATGGATGGCGCGGCGGTGGAGAAAGTCCATGGTGGGTATGCAGTGGTTTAATATACACCAAAATAAGGTTCTATGTTTATGCGGGGCTTTTAGTTTCCATATGTTACGCCACCACCAGGCTATTTTTGGTGGCTCCTTGTGCTGTATAAGCGACAAGTAGCCAAGCTTTGGTGCATATTGACCTTTTGGTGAGCATGCCCAAATCAACTGGTCTTCCTGTTCTGTGAGACAGATGTTTGAAGCTTTTAATGCCCATATGAAATTATTCCAATTCTGAAGACCTTCTCGTGGAATGTCAAGGTAAGCCACTGCCAACGAGGCTTATCCCTGCCAGGTTGTGTGAATCGGATTTGCGATCTGAGCAAGGAAAATGATGCCTCTGTGAGCCAGATGCTCCAATAATAAATCTGGTAGCTTATAAAATTCTCCACTACCAGACCATGAATCAGTACCAATTCGAACAGATTCCCCAGAGCCAATTTGCCACGATAGACCCCTCTGAATGAGATGAGCAACTTTTGTGATCGCTTTCCAAATGATGGATGCACCAGTAGGCGGCCTGATTTTGTCCTTGATCCAGTCAAGAGTATTCCTGGGCGCGATGTATTTCGCAACTATGACCTCCTTCCAGAGACTATGACCAGTGATTAAATGCCAACACATTTTGGCAGCAAGAGCTTTCGAAAAGAGATGGAGATCTTTGATCCCCCAACCACCCCATTGCTTGGGGATGTTGATGCGATCCCAAGCAATCCAGGCAAAAGTGTAATCCTTTTCCTGGTTGCGCCATAAAAAATGTCTACAAATGCATTTAATTTGATTGGTAACACCAATAGGTATCCAAGCCAGGGTCATCCAATAGACAGGAATGGCTTCGAGCACTGATTTAATGAGGACTAAACATCCAACTCTGGATAGCCACCTATTGTACCAAACATTGATTCTGCGTTCAACTTTGGCTATGAGCCAGTTCCAATCTTTGATTTGATAATCGTTTCATTTGATGTGATATCCCAAGTATTTCAGACCCTCCCTGGTATCAATACGAACAAATGCAAATAGATTCATGGCGATGCCCAGTTCCCGAGCCGATCATCCAGTCATGATAATAGTAGACTTGAGTGCATTTGGAATCATTCCGGTGGCTCTGCAAAAACTTTGGAGTAGTTTATCAAATTGTACTGAGTCCTGTCCAGAGCCATCAAGAAAGATTAGAACATCATCCATGAATAATAGATGAGTAAGATGTAAAATTTCATTAATCTGGAGTCCATGAATGGTCCCCTGAGCCTTAGCATTTTTATGAAAACTGAGAGACCTTCCATAACCAGGAAAAACAATAATGGTGATAGAGGACATCCTTGACGTAGGCCTCTACCCGCATGAAAGAAGTTAGATGCAGTGCCATTAAGTAGAATGTTGAATGTAGCATGACAAATGCAGCCCATAATCCAGTTGATAAATGTATGAGGAAAGCTTGTTTGAATAAGAATGAGGTGTAAGTAGCTCCAATTCACCTGATCAAAAGCCTTTGCCAGGTCAATCTTGAGAATAGTGGATTTAAGGTGCTTGGTTTTTATGGAATGGAGGGCTTCTTGGGCAGTGCCAATCGATTCGTGGATTTGCCTATGATGAAGAAAAGCGAATTGTTCCTTGGCTATGTGAGTAGATAGGAAGGGCTTAAGATGATTAGCAATGATTTTAGAGATAATCTTATAAATGCAGTTACAAAGTGATATTGGTCTGTAATCCTGAAAGCTGGATGGGTGATCAGTTTTTGGAATGAGCGCAATGAAGGTTGAGTTAAATCCATCATAAATTCTACCCCTCACCCTGCTGTCTTCAATCATAATCAGCAGGTCATTAGCCATTAATTCGAAGAAATGAATGAAAAACTCAATGGGCCAGCCATCAGGCCCAGGGATTTTGTCTTTTTTGAACCATTTCAAAACCCCCTCCAGCTCCCCCTTGGATACTGGTGCATTGAGGTCATCTTCCTGCTCCGGTTCCACAAATCTATTGAAGGATTAAGTAATTTGCATAATGTCCGGGAGATCAATGTGTAAAGGAGCTCGATATAAGTTAGTGAAATACTGAGTACCCATATCATGTAATTGTGATTCAGTGCGAGCCACAAACCCATGTTGATCGGTAAGTTCCCAAATAGAATTGGCAGTCCTGCGTCCATTAGCATGTTGTTGGAAGAACTTTGTATTTTCATCTCCAACCTGAAGCCAAATAGCTCTATTCTTGAGTCTTCAATCCTCCTCTTTTTGTCTCAGGAGCTTTGCCTTTTTAGTTTCAAGTGCTATGAGGTGCTCTTTAGATGCGCTGTACCGGTAACTAGTAAGATCAGAGTTATTAAGGTGTGCAATTTCCAGTTCAATCCGGTTGAGCTCTTATCGTTCCAAACGCTTTTTGTTCTTAACCCAATTGATAGTCAGGTGCTTGATGCGAGATAGATTATCATTTATGATCCGGGCAGGGTCCATATCTTGAAGTTGTTGACAATGCTGCCAGGCCTGAACTACCATCTCATGATATTCTGGGTCTTGTAGCCATCTGGAGTTAAATTTAAATGGTGGTCGAGCCCTGATAGGACCACACTCAAATTCCAAAAATACAGGAGAATGATCAGACATACCCCGCTATCCCACCCATTGACAAGCGCGATCTAAAGTGTTGAGAAGAGGCTGCTTGATCAGAAATCTGTCCAACCTGCGGGCCAAAGCCGCATCACGAGTCCTTCTATTCCTCCATGTGGGCTAAATCTTTGTAGTCTGAATGTCAATAAGGTCGACAACCTCGAGCTTGGAGCTGAAAAACTCAGCCAGTGGATCAGGGATAGCATGAGTACCCCAAGATTCGGAGATGCCCAATGAGAAATTCAAATCACCACCCAATATTATATGAGGAAGGGTAAGCAATGAGCAGGCTAGTAATGAGTTCCAAAAGGCATATCTATTAATCAGGGCCTGTAGACATTAATCAAGGTGAACACCTGCTCAAAGTGACCAAATTTTATATCCATGCCAAGTACCCCAGCCCGGCCCCAACAGTTGGTCATCCGGGTGGTTCTGCAGTTGATGCCCAAAGTGCAGCCACCAGATCTTCCATGAGCATCCAATGTAATGAAGGTCCAGTTAGGAAGAAAGGATTTTAGAATAATAGCAACCGCATCACCCTCTCCTAATGTTTTTTGTAGAAATAAGATGTCAATAGGCTTATGTGCAATTAATTCCCTTAGTGCCAATCGCTTATCGGGGTTGGCCAGTCCCCTACAGTTGTAAGAGAGACAAATGATGATGTAACCCCCGGATAGGGTCGCCTTGCTCTAAGGACCCGCATAAGGGATGATTGTGTTCCAGCCTCCACTTCTAAATTAGCCCGTTTGATAGCTTTAGCCATAGCTGATGGTCTGCCTCTTGTTTTGTTAGGGTAGCAACCCGGCCCCGGGTCAATGCCAAAAACTTCCTCTGAGTGGGGTTGTGTGATGGATCTCAGGAAGTAATTGTGTCTAGAAGTGGATGACTCCGAGCGGGTAGAAGAGTGGCAAGAGTTAGGGTCAGCAGATGTATGTTGTATAATGGGTGTAAATGATGGCGGGGCTTGTGCAATAGTACAACAAATAGAAGGATAACGCTGAGCAGATATAACAGATACAGTAGACATACAAGGAAAAGTGATGGATGATAAATTGGACGAGATATAAAAAATAAAAGAGTCTGGTGTAGGAGAGGTACCCAGAATAGTCGTAGAGCGATGAGAAGCCTCTGGAGTGGACTGAGCATGTGATCTGGGATGAGTAATGGGCCAAGTAGGAAGCTGTTGGGTCAATACCATCTCTGCATCAGACGATTGATCCAGCTCAGCCTGTTGCTCACCCACCGAATCCTGGCAAGTGCTGATGATGGGCTCTGTCTCAGTGGCCACAGTGTGAGATTTCTTAAGAGTCTGCTTAGTGAAACCCATCATTGGAGACTCTTTATACAGATGCCCCACCTCATGGCATTTCCTGCATCAAAACGACACCCCTTCATAATCAAGAACCTATTGCCACATCATGCCCTCAAAGAGAATATTGAAATTGTCATGCAGACCATCCCTTGTGTCGAGGGAGATCAGTATACGAGTAACTACCCTACTGCCAGTAACTAGATAGGATCTATCATGATCAAGATAGAGCCCAAATTGACCCCCAATGTTCCGGAGAGCAGTGTCATTCTAGAATTGAACAGGCAGTCCGGGCAGTCGCATCCAGATAGGGCCAGTGTCGGCATTTTCTTTATTAGGGTCAAATAGCGGAACCCATCGTTTAAGATGAACATGGTGCATTTCAATATGTTAGTATTGCTTGAGAGCCCAATCAGATTGTTCCGGCCGAGCGAAAGTAAGGGAAAACCATCCTTTGGTAAGCAATAAAACTTTCGGGAGGGTTTCAAGAGTACCTCCCCAAATCTCACGAGTCCACTGCTTTAGCCGCGCAGTGGAGTATTTCTGGCCACACACCTTCCCTACTAACATTGTGGCAACAATATGCGCCAGATCTGCCATATTACATTCACGTCCGAAGTTGGAGAACTTACTGAACTTGTTCTTTGTGATCCTGTTATTCTTTCCTATGTTAGTATGCCCCAGGGCCGGGTCTTCATAGTTATCAGAGTCTGATGATGAGTTCGGCATATCCGAGATGGGAATGTCCTCAGGAATGTTAGAGAAAACCCCCGAGGCTGAGGTAGGTGCACACTCCGCAATCCTGTTGTTAGACGCACCCCCACAATTTATTCCGCAAACTGCAGCGCTGCAGTGTGGTACAAAACCACCGATATTGAGGTGTTCTAATGAAAGTGTCATCACCCCAATGCTTTGAAACACAACATCCGCAAATGGCTCTGATGACCCTAAGTTAACCTCAACCAAGTTTGTGTTCCCAGCTAGCGAAAAGCCCCATAACCCATTATTCGAGGGTGAGGGTGTGGTAAAACTGAGCTATTCAAGTTCCCCAATGGGTGATGAGCTGCCCGCCACATCGATATGTATAGGTTGAGCTGGCACTGAAATAGTCGAAGCAGGGACCATGTCATCCATCCCGTCCACCTCCTCTTGAGTATCATGCCCCCATATTTCCACACCGGCCAGCGGATCCTCCATGTAATCCACTTCATCCTCGTAAGCACTCATGTTGTCCAGCAAGTCAAGCCCGGGCCAACAAAATTGTTAACCAATAGCAAGGGGAAGAAAGCAAGGGCCCTCACTGACCAGCCAGAGTTCAAATGTTGGAGCAGCAAACAATCCAAAGGAGCACCAGCGAAGCCAGAAGCAGACACAAGAAAAAGAAAAGCACCCGCACCGAGGTAATTGAGCCTGTCCGAAGCCTGGAAGATGACCGATAGGGTTCACGGGTCTCGGCTAAAAGACCCCACACGTCAGTGGACACAACAAATTACTATAGATGCAGGTGAAAGTAAAAATGCTGCTATTGTCTAGCAGATAATGGCAAGCAAAACTAGTCCTGAGGTCATGAAAACCAAGCAGATGCCGAAGAGAGGTCCCATTGCTAACCGCTTAGTGGATAACAGAGCTCGATGCATCAGTGAGGAGCCAAAAATATTCAGCGAACCAGGGTTCGTGGCCGCCATTGCTAGGGTTCCCTGGCGCATATTGTTATTCATATTCAATCCTTTTGTGCCTATCCTGTAAAACTTGCGATTTTCGATTGCGATCGGGTCCCGCCATCGTCACACATTGCAATTCAACGGTTATAACATGACCCTTTCACACTTATATTTTAAAACTTGCGATTTGCGATGAAAAAAAGTTGATGGACCCCATTACAGGCTTCTTGAAGCGGACAAGTGAAATTTAAGAAATGGTAATATGATGAAAGCCGTCTGAACCATAATATAAAGGATTTCAAAGCATTTGAGGCGTATAAAAGGGCAATATGGGTCCCACTAATCCCGCGAATTGCATTTCAAAGAAATTTTAGGATACGACAATTGTGATATAAGTTTGGATCTGCGAAACGCCGATTGCGATGAAAGTTAAGGAAGGGGTCACAAAGTTTGCTTCGGTAAGGTAAGGCTTATGCGGTTTCTGACACACACACACACACACACACACACACACACACACACACACATATCAAGGAGGCTAAAGTGGGGGGCGGAGCTGAAACAGAGGTATCAGTGCTCAATATGAATAAAGTGAATACAACCATCCTTTGCCTTGGTGTTGCGAAGTATCTTCTTAGAATAACAAAATCAAAACTAGTGCTAATAGTGGCTCTAATTGGGGAAGATATGCCCCTTGCGGGCTATCAAGAACTGTAGTTCCAATGCCTTGAATCCAACTTTCATCTCTCCAACCAGCGATCCTGCTCATTAATTCAAAAATACCAGCATGCCTAGCCATTGGGTAATGGAGTCAAAAGCATCATTTTAATTCTGCAACTTATTTCTCCAAACTCAAACTGAAAACTGAACTCTAACATTTTGTAAAAACATTCAAAACAACGAGCTTATTCATTTCTCTACTTCTAATTTGATTTGAATGGAAATCTTCGTGCAATATGGAACTTGTCGTACAACCATTCAAATAGCTGAAAAAAATTCATATGGATTCTGAATCTTAAGAGTAAAACTGAAAGAATCCATATCATAACATAGTGCAACTCATGATGAAAATAATCACAATGCGAGATAATGATAAAGCATTAAATGTCTGCACTATAAGAAGACTCCAAATCATCAGCCACTGAATGAGGAAAAACATTAAATGATACCTCTGCAATGATGTCCCTTTTAAAATTTTGAAAGGTGTAGATGTTTATCTAAAATTTCCATTGAAAATTTGATCTTTGCATCCCCGTGAAGTCGCCACTGGATCTGGAACAATGGAGTCACCAGGTGAAAAAATGCACTCCTCTTCAAGTTATCAATTCATGTTCACCTTCAAGAATTGATCTTCAGAAATTAAAACAAGAGACTCGGGAGAATACTTCATTTCAAGGCCTTCGTCTCCTGACAGACGCACCAAAAGATGTTGGCGCTGGAATCAGCACTTGGACTGTATCAAGCGCCTGAACAGACACATATTAAGCTCGAGGGCTATTTCTTATGATTTGATTGGGTTTTCGGAAAGTGGTTGGATCTCAAGCACTCTGAAAGGAACATTGAACAGATAAAAAAGCTCCCACACATATGAGGGAATTGGTGTATGATGTGGTAGCAAAATTGGGTTTGTAGCTTGATGGTTAGAAGAATGGAAGAAAGACAGTGGGTATGTAGGATATAAATCCACTGTTGGGAGGAAAAATGACACAAATTCCAGATCTCAAATGTATAGTGAAAGAAAGCTTTTAACAAAGAATTACAAAAATTTCATTCTACAATTTAAGAATCCTATTTCAAGGAATGCTTTTGACTAACACGACCTCATGAATCATGAATGCTTGGTGAATCAAGACTGACAAAAACAAATTAACATGCATGCTAGATCAAAAGACTTACAAAAACATGAACATGGTTTAATTCCACCTCAAGGAATGCTTATGAACAATCTTCAATTCATACTGAATCAAGAAAGCTTGGAACAAGACTTACAAAAACAAATCCACATGACTTGGAGGTTCACAAGACTTATAAAAACATAAGATAGAACTTTTATGACAAATATGGAAAGGAAAATAAATCATGTAAAAGCAGAAGGGAAAACAATACACACACAACATGATTTTTTGAATCCTCAAGGCTGTAAATGGAATATATTATGAGTTCAACAATACACAACTTCAGGAATAGCATGAGGATCAACAATAGAACTAGGGCACTATGCCCTGTGCCACCAACCATCTCCCCTTTTATTACATAAAACTGAACTCTTAAATAGAGTTGCACAAAACAAACTACTGCTAACTAAAAATAGTAAACAAATCAAACTGTTGCATGAATTTAGAACTGTTGAATGGTTCAAGGCTTCAAAATATAATGCATGAAACTATTTGACTGCCACATAAGCTTCTTTTTGCCACCTGCCCTAACTGTCTTCAACTGCTGCAAGAATGGTGGAACTGTAAAACCTGCCATTTTAATCAATCCTAACAGAACTCTAATGGAATTAATCATATTGAAAATTTGACTTTGAGCTTTAAGAAGATATTATTATTTGCTAATAGGTGTCGAATCTTTAAAGTCTTTGCTGCAGGATTTTGTGTAACCTATCACTGTTTCTTCTGCGCCGGTTATTGCTACCATATCATTACAGTTTTGTAGAAATGCCTTTTTCCTGACTCGACCTCCTTTTCTTGCGCTCCTTGTCGGTGCTTATTCTACCCAAGTCCTTCTGCCATGTTTAGCCTATTTCTTCATAAAACAACGTACGAACTTCATACGTCCAGACTTGAAATCCTTTATATTTTAGCTTGGAACCACATCGCATCCACGCCAACATCACACTTCGCATTGTGCTACTACACTTGTTCTCCTGAACCCGTGTACTACGATATGCGAATGGGTCCCACCAACATCGCACATCGCACTTCGACGATTATATCATGAACCCTTACACTTATCTTTTAAAACTTGCGATTTGCGATTGCGACCGGGTCCCACCTGACATTGCTCATCGCACATTGGCGATTATAACATGATCATTTTGCACCTATACCGTAAAAATTGCAATTGGGTCCCACCGTCGTCACACATCGCAAGTCAGCGGTTATAACACGACCCTTTCACACTTATCTTTTAAAACTTGCAATTTGTGATGTGAAAAGGTGATGGACCCCATTACAGGCTTCTCCAAGAGGAAAAGTGAAATTTAAGAAATGGTAATATGATGAAAGCCATTTGAACCATAATATAAAGGATTTCAAAGCATTTGAGGCGAATAAAAGGGAAATATGGGTCCCACTAATCCCGCAAATCGCATTTCGGAGGGCTTTTAGGATACGACAATTGTGACATAAATTTGGATATGCAAAACATCGATTGCGATGAAAGGTAAAGAAGGGGTCACAAAGTTTGTTGCGGTAAGGTAACGCTTATGCAATATATATATATATATATATATATATATATATATCAAGCAGGTTAAAGTGGGGGGCAAAGCTGAAACGAAGGTATCGATGCTCAATATGAATGAAGTGAATACAACCATCCTTTACCTTGGTGCCCAGAAGTATCTTCTCGGAATAACAGAATCAAAACCAGTGCTAACAGGCAGAGCGCTTACCCATAAGCACGGTTGTTAAACACTAATATGCCATTATTAACCTCTAAACTCCATTAATTAAGTGCTAATCCAGATTTATCATTAAGCGTGGATTTAGCGTTAATCACACTTAATTAGCTCTAATACAGGTTTTTTTTAAGTTAATCCAGATTAAATTGGCGGTCTGATAAATACGGCGAAAAGGCTATTTTTGGCGCCAGCTAGCTTGAATTAGTGGCAGTTAGCTAAATTTAGGGAGGAAATTATGGAGCAAACTTGTAGAGGTCATAACTTAGTCAGTTTTCGACCAAATTAGGAGAAGAAAGAGGCTAAGGTACGATTTTTGAGTATTATGAACACATTGGTGCAGGTTTCAGGAGCAAAAAAGCATTATAAACACATGATTTTGCAAATTTTATCATAATATAGAGGCCCAAGCCATGGAAGCTAGACCAAGGATACGTAGCCCAGGAGGGGTGAACTCCTTCATGAAATCCCCGTGTTGATGTGTTGTATGGTGATGTATAGTGATTTTATTTGTTGTTGTTCAATATTTTTTTATGTTAAATTGTTCATAAAAATAACATAAAAATCACTCACGAGACTCAGTAACCTGCAAGAGAACTTGAACCCTTAAGCACATGTAAAACATTGGTTTCAAAATTTGTAAGAGGAATTAGCACATCAATACTAACATACCTTAATCAAATCATCAGATGTTTAAAGCAAAGTGTAAACATCTAGGTGGACTGCTATAGGCGATCGCGATACCAGAGTGGAAATGGGAGGTAATTTCCATGGATTTCATCACAGGATTTCCGAGGACATCTAGACAATATGATTCATCATGGTTGTTGTGGATAGGTTAAAGAAGGTTTCACATTTCATATCGGTGAAGACTACATACTCATCTAGCGATGTAGCCCATATGTTTATATCCGATACATAGTCAAATTGCATGTTGTTCCAAAGAACATTGTGTCTGACAGGGATGAAAAGTTCACTTCCAAGTTTTGGAAGGATTTGTTTCTGGGTTTGGGCACTGAGTTGGCCTTCACCACAACTTATCATCTGCACACATATGGACAGGTTGAGAGGATCAACAAGATACTAGAGGATATGTTGAGGATGTATGTGATGCATCAACAACGCAAGTGGGAAGAATATCTTCCACTGGTAGAGTTCGCCTACAACAACGAGTATCAGGAGTCATTAAGGATGAGTCCATTTGAGGCTATGTATGGGAAGAGTTACAACACTCCTATTAGTTGGAGTGATCTAGTTAACAGGGCACTGATTGGACCAAAGATTCTAACATAAATGGAACAAGAAATGCAGGTGATCAAGAAGAACTTGAAGGTAGCACAGGATAGGCAGAAGATTTATGCAGACAGGAATATGTTGTTCAAGGAGTTTTAGGTTGGGGATTAGGTGTACTTGTGTATCAAGCCCAAGAAGAGCTCCTTGCAGATTTGATCATGTGCCAAGATGGCACCACGGTTTTTTGGACCCTTCAGGATCTTTGAGAGGATTGAACCAGTGGCCTATCCACTTGCATTTCCTTCCACAGTGAAATTCCATGATGTTTTTCATATATATTTTCTTAAGAAGTATGTAAAAGATGTTTATCATGTGAATGACTCGTCTATATTGCAGGTGGAACCAGATGGTGAATTCCTGCTGGAGCTTGAGTGTATATTGAAAAAAAAGGTGCTCATGCTCTGGAATCGAGCAATATAGCAAGTTAAAGTGCAATGGAAGCACTTTGGGCCCCATGAAGCTACATGGGAGATGGCGGATCAAATGCGGCCCATGTATCCTTCCTTGTTTGTTGGTTGAGGTATAGTTGTTTTGGTGTGATGTTGGTTTTTTTTAGCATATGTTTTGGCGATGTTTTGTAATATGTTTTGATGTGATGGTTTGATGTATGTACATATGTGTATGGATGTAAATACCGCCATGAGCTGTGTTATAAAGCTCCAATAAGCGGTATGGTGTCATGTCAGTATAGTTATCTTGTTGTTATGATGTCATGTTGTTGTGTTTTCATAATGGGATGCTTTTCAGTAGGGTGATCATTGCAAATATTGCATCGAGTTATGATATAAAGCTCCATGAGCAGTATGTTGTCTTTCAACGGTTTTGTTGAGATATATGTGTGATTTAACACCAAGGACAGTGTCCCCCAAGGGGGAGGGTTCTATATCAACCCTGGTGAAAATTCCATGTAATAAAAGTTAAAAATAATAACCACGGTTGATGGGACATTTATTCCAAGCTGAATGTTGGGAAAAACATCCTAGGGGGTGTTGATTTGGTTTATTATGGCTAAGGAAATTGACAAAGGCTATGGCCAAGGAATTAAAGAGGTAACAAGTATTTTTGGCACATTTATTTATAAAAATAATGGAAATTAGGAGAAAAGGGAGATGAAAGGTCACACGTTGCATGGAAATTGAAGGAAAATAATGGAAAATGAAGAAAATAGAGGCCTATTCTATAAAAAAGCTTCCAAGGATCAGTTGGTATCTTTTGTCAGTGCATGTTTTGGAGATCTCTCATTATTATCTCTCTCTCTCACACTCTTGGACACTTATAATTTTCTTGGAGCACTTGGGCATTGGAGCAAGAAAGGAAAAGCAAGAAAGTAAGAGCGGGATAAAGTAGCTACAACAGGATTCTTTGTAGGTATCGATTTGCATATGTGATTTCCTTGCTAAATCTAGCATGCATGGTACTTCATGTGGTTTCTTGCTTTCGTGGCATGGGTTTTTCCAAGTGATATTGTGGTTTTCAGCCTAGCCTTGCCATTTTCATATAACTTTGATGAGATGGGTTTATCATACTTTAGTTGAGCTAGATTGTTGGATGGATTCGAAGCTGAGTGGGGTGGATCTTCGAAATGACAAACACATGGCCTAGTGGTCCCCGAACTAGACTGTGGATCATGGTAAAGGCACTAACCTAGTACCCCCTGAGCTAGACTGTAGGTTGCGGTAAAGCCAGATTGTGTCCCTCGGTGGGCCTAGGAATCCTTGCCGGTGAATGGCACAGTATAAAGTAAAGCCAAGAGGTGGATTTATCTCCATTGGGACTAGTAGTCCGAAGATGAGATTTATGGTAAAGCCTGGAGATATGGTCTCGGTGAAGGGCCTAGTGACCCCTAGACCAGACTGTTAGTTACAATAAAGGCTGAGAGACTAGGAGGCACTCAAATTCCTCATGGTGTAGGCAGAGAATTCTGGTAGCATCCATGCTTTTTTGGTTCTTTTTTCAGTTGGTTACGAGTCCCACATTCATTCTTGGAATATGGCAGGGGGGTGATTGGTTGAAGAGAGATTTGGCTCAACCAATCTATGGTACGGTGGAACGTGGAATTCCCATCTCTTGTTGGCTTTTACATTCAGTAATGAGAGCTAATTCCTCTAATATTTAGTATGCAAATGTATTGGCTTATGTATGGATTTATTTGTTGTTATATCCATTGTATTTATGTTGTTATTATGATGGTTATAAGCATGTATTTTATCAGTGATGATGTATGGCTCTATCTATGTTTTTTACCTGTAAATGAATGCACAATATATCTATGGTCAAATAGACTGTATTGTAACTTATGATGTAGGGGAGCAATGCTTCTTAGCTATTCTAATATTTGTAAGAGACCCCCATGTTTAATTCTGTTGTTTACACTTGTAGATGCGATGTTTGTGACATCTTTGACGAAAATCCTGTCATTAATGGGTGGGGTCGGATGAGTTCCTGATGATGTGATTGCTTCTATGTATTTTTTTTAATGTTTTTTACCCTCTCCTAAAGATACAAGAAGTTTTGGGCAGTGACATGGGCTCAGGGGCTGAAAATGTGGCACAAATCCCAAAGTTCCAGGCACAGTATTGAACTTTTTGGGCCATAACCGCGGCCTTGACAAGGAAAGTCCGCAGCTAAGGGTCTATATCCACTCCCTTTCCCTTACATGCCTACGAATAAGCCTCAAATGGGCTAAAAATCAGTTCCTGCTCAGGGAACAAGGCCTTGGAAAGTTGGGTTACCCCTTTGGGATGTCAATGATGTAGTGTAAGGTATGTTTGTCATGTTTCTGTCGATTCCACTTCCTCAAATTCATATAGGAGGTTGAATCTCATATTAGTAACCTCTCATCATATGTTTACCACAATTGGCTGGTTACTTGGGTAAATGTGGGAAGAGGGTGTTCTAGATAGGTGGTGTGTTATGAGTCTAGGAAGTTGAATAAGAATGGGCAGAACTATGTGACTCATTGTATTGAGTTGGTAGCTATCATTCATGCCTTGAATGTCTGGAGACATTATCTTCTTAGCGGGAGGTTCATCTTGATGAGTGATCACAATGGACTGAGGTACTTTTTGACCAACCCAATCTGAATGTCAGGAAAGCTAGATGGTTGGTGTAATGTGCCTAAATTAGCTTCAGCTAATTTGGAACATTAATTTTGCCTAATTCATTTTGTATTTCATGATTAATGAATAAATTGTAAGGGAGAATGTCTATTCCTCTTGCAAATCAAGAATAAATTAGTGCCTATGTGAAAAGAGGCATAATTAGGCCATTGAAATAAAATCTTGCAGGTGTGAAAGGGCCAAGACGACCAAAGGAGATCCTATTTGACCAAGTCAATAGTGCTGTCTAGGTTCATTGAACCTCCTTGATGGACTGTGCAGTTCTAGAAGGGGTTTCCAAGTGTGAAATGAACCAAAAGAGGAAAGTGGTTTAGGGTTTGCCAAGAGACTCAAATGTTATAAAAGGAGGATGAAGGCTCATGAGGAGGTTGTTGATCATTTTTCATTTTCTGAGCTTGCTAAGGCAACTCCATTTCTCTTTGCGGTTTAGCAAGAGAAAGAGAGGATATCTTGTTTAGGAATCCTCCATCCTTATTTGAGTAGCTCTTGGAGGGAAGTGTGCTAGATTGAACCACTATCAAGTTGGAGGCCAAGCTATGCTTGTATTGATAGTGCTGGCTCATTAAGGGTTTTGCTGTTGCTGCAAGTGTAGTAAGTGGAATTCTAGATCTGCAAGGATCTAGTTGTTTTTGGAGTTTCCCTCTCAGGGAGGATGTCTCGTGACCACCCGGAAGAGGTTTTATCCCATATTTTGCTTAAGATCTGTATATTTAAGTTGTTGTAACATTATCTACAAGCTACTGTGTAGTATTCTTAGAGGACTGCATTATTTTCATAAGCTGCTGCTATTGTTCTGTGATTTCCTCTTTGTAATAGATCTCAAATGATTGAGGCTTGCCTCTCATCTTGAAGACTAATCTTGTAGCTTGCTGATAATTATTTTTCAGATCTGATATTCAGTTTAATAAGAGTCATATTCAGAAATTACTGAAGCTTTCCGCAGATCTGTGTATAAAAAGTTAGATCTACACTTCACAGTGCATTATTTTGTAAAACCCCCAAGGGGATCTTGATTAGAAGGCTGAGTAGTTTCCAGATCTGATATGGATCTGATGTTTAAGCCATGACTTTGCTGTAGATCTTTAATCTAATGTTATACTGCTGAAGCACACTTAGTGGGATGCTGTCTATTCAATTTTTCACTTTCTACATACATTGCAGCTCCTATTTTTGAATATTTCTTGCTTATTTCCTCATGCAATTCACTGTACTTATTAAGTAACTTCATTAAAATTCTGATTTTCTGCTGCAATACTGTATTACATGACTGAAGGCTTATTTCCAGTGTCTCTCAGCTGGAACTGTGCAATTCTGAAGTGGGTTTCTCTTCATTCCATCAACTCTTCTCCTTAGCTGATTTTTAACTAGTCAGCTTCGTGGGAGATCTGTTTAAGGCCCTTAATCCCATTTTTTTTCCCTAAAATTCAGCATGGATGTCCCAAACAGCCTATACTAAGGGAACCCAGCCCTGGGAAACGTTATTCTTGCACCATTTTTCTTATACAACGTTACCTTTGAGCTTCTTGCAGTTTTCCTTGGAAGTGGAATTTCCCTCTTCTCACTTGTTTGGTTTTTGCTTCTCTTTGGATCCACTCTTTAGATATGTAGATCTAAGGTTCCCAAAGGAAAAAAAATCTAAGAGGAGTGTGTCATTTCCACACTTTTTGTGTTTCATCAGTTCTCTATAGACAGAGTCTGGAACGGGCCAGGAAGCCTCTGGTTTTCACCCTCTCCTTAGAGGTGATATAACTAGTAAATGCCCTACCAGTCTATCTCTGGTTTAGAATTTGCTGGTGTGTTTTCCATACTACTATGAAACCATAGTGTAATATCTTAAGATATTCCCTACTGAGCCTATTTTTCCCCATTTGGAACATTACAGTGGGCTACCCTGAGTGAGTTTGACTTCGAGATCAGATACATGAAGGGAAAGGAGAACAAAGTTTCAAATGCTCTTAGTAGAAGAGTGTATGTGAATCAAATTTCAGTTGTGAGTTCTTATGGGATAGATTTTCAGGAGCGGATCTTACAAGCATGGCAGCATGATGGCAGGTACCAACAGTTAAAGCACATATTGTAGCAATAGGGTGAAGACGATAGGGATGAGGAGTATCACCTCACGGTAGATGGTTTGGTCATATCATGAACAAGATTTATGTGTCGAATAATAGTTGCGCTCAAGAAGATTATATTTAGAGAGTCTCATGCGAAGCCATATTCAGGTCAACCGAGATATCAGAAGACAATGATAACAGTTAAGAAGTTCTATCATCGGCTGAACTTGAAGAAATAGGTGGTTGAGTTTGTTGCTAGATGTATGGACTTCCAACTAGTAAAATCAGATTGTAAGCATCCAACTAGTTTATTGCGACCTATTTTGATTCCGGAGTGGAAATGGGAGGTCATTTCCATGAACTTTCATCACAAGTTTGTCGAGGACATAAAAGAAACACGATTCTATCATGGGTGTGGTTGACAGGTTAAGTAAGGTAGCTCACTTCATTATATTTAAATTTACTGATTAAAATAGTGAGTTAGTTCATATTTTCATCAGGGAGATAATGAGATTGCATGGTGTTCCCAAGAATATCATATTAGATAGAGATGCCAAGTTCACTTCCAGGTTTTGGAAGGATATTTTTGTAGGCTTGGGGATAGAGTTGGCTTTCAGTAAGACTTATCATTTGCAGACAAATCGACAAACAGAGAGGGTTGATAAGATTCTTGAGGATATGTTGAGGATGTATGTCATGCATCAGCAACGGAATTGGGAGGATTATCTTCCACTGGTGGAGTTTGCATATAATAACGGGTATAAAAAATCCTTGAGGTTGAGTCCATATGAGGCTCTTTACGGGTCGAGTTGTAATACTCCTATCAACTGGAGTGATCTAGTGAACAGGGTGTTCATTTGACCGAACATGTTGGCAGAGATGGAACAAGAAATGTAGGTTATTAAAAGGAACTTGAGGGCAAAATAGGACAGGAAGAAGAGTTATGCAGATCAACATAGAGAATTCAAGGAGTTTCAAGTTGGAGAGCATGTGCACTTTCGCGTCAAGCCCAAGAGGAAATCCTTGAGGATTAGATCATGTGCCAAGTTGGCACCTCGGTATTGTCAGCCTTTTGATATCCTTAAGAGGATTGGACCAGTGGCCTACATACTTTAACTACCACCAACAATGAAATTCCATGATTGTTTCCATGTTTCATTGCTTAAGAGATATGTGCAAGATGTTTATCATGTGATTGATTGTTATATATTGTAGGTGGAAGTAGAGGGAAAATTCCATTCATAACCTCAGTGTATATTGCAGCGGAAACAACTCATGCTCTAGAACCAGGAAATAAAGAAAGTTAAAGTGCAGTGGAAACACTTTGGGCCCGGTTTAGCAACATGGGATATGACTAATTAGGTGCAGGCTTTGTATCCTTCAATATTTGCTAGCTCAAGCAAATGAGTTTTTGGTATATATACATATAGATATATATATACGTGTGTGTGAATACCACAATGAGTTGTGTTATAAAGCTCCAATAAGAATTATGTTTATTTTTCTTTTCAACATGATGTCATTGTAAATACTACATTGAGCTATGTTATAAAGCTCCATAGGGAGTATGTTCTATTTTCAACGGTTTGTTGGTCATAGGTGTTATAGAACATCGAGGACGGTGTTCCCCTAAGGGGGATGGGTTTGTAACAATCTTGGGTTAAAGTTTCATGTAATAAAGGATAATAAAGGCAAAAAGGACAAGGTCACGAGACACATATTCTAAGTTGAATGTTGGGAGAAGCACTTTAGTGGGCATCACTTTTGGTTTATTAATTGCTATGGAAATTGGCAAAGGCAAAGAGGTAAATTGGAATTTAATTATGAAGATACATGAAAATAGGAGAAAAGGAAGGTAAAGGGACACAAATTTGCACGCTAAGAAAATTATAGGGAAATGAATGAAAATGAAGAAAAACGAGACAATAATAATAAAAAGGCATGAGAGGATCCTTTCACGACTTTTGTCAATTCACTTTGGCTCTCTCCTTTCATTCTCTCTCTCATACACTCTTGCATACTTAGAGGATTCTTGGAGAATTTTGGAATTCACTTGGATTTGGAGAAAGGAAATCAAGGAGAAGGTTGGATAAACAACTTCAATAGGAGGATTTTGCAGGTAACAGGTTGCATATGTGATTTCCTAGCTGAGGTGTGAATGCATGGTACATGGATTTATTTATTTGGTTCATTTATTTTCATTGGCATGGGTTTTTCCTCGTTTGACAGTGGTTTCAACCTTTCCTTGCCATTGCAAGGATATCCATGGTGTCATGGAATTCATTATCGATTGAGCTTTGGATTGCTAGAAGGTTTTGGAACCTGGTGAGGTGGTCTTAGGAAAATTGCCAAGGGTTGGGGATGGAGATGGTTTTCTCTGGGAATCCCTCAATAGATGGGTGGAGACAAGTAAATTCCTCAAGGTCTAGTGAAGAATATAAGGAATCCAAGCTTGGTTTGGTTTTGGTGATCTTGAGGCTAGTATAGGTGAGATCATGGTAGCTTGAGGGTGGAGGTGGTTTAACCTCTAGATTCCTTGGTTGTTATGTCTTGGTTTATCCCATGAGATCCCACATTCATGCTTGGAATATGGCATGGAGGTGATTGGCTAAAAGAAATATTTGGTTTAGCCCAATCTATGGTCGGGTGGTACATAGAAGTCCCTGACTTGGTTGGCTTTTGCATATGTTAATAAGAACCATTTTCCTATTGTAATCTATGAGCACTTGTACTTGTTATTGAGTTAATTTTATAGTTGATTTGTCATGGTTAATATTATGGTTATATGTTGGTTATAAGCATGGTTATATTATTTTCTCCAAATATTGCTCTTGTTCATGATTTGATAAGTATTTGAATGGTTGATGAATGCATGGGCTAACGAGTGTTGTTGTAGCTACTTGAGAGGGCATTTGACCTTCTTGGTGATTCCCATTTGATTGATCCTCTAGGTAAGCTCCATGATCGAATTGTTTCCATTTTGGTTGATCCCGGATCTAATTATAGTTATGTTAATCATGACCCAGTGGATAAGTGTGGCTTGAGTAAACAATTGCATGCAGAATCTTGGTTGGTGCAGTTGGCTATAGGGACCAAGAAAAAAGTTCATAATTGGGTGATAGTTTTTGCATTTGACCTAAATGGTATGCCTATGTCATCACATCTAAATGTGCTTCCTTTGGGTTCATATAACATGATTTTGGGTATATATTGGTTGTTTACTCACGGGATCAAGGTAGATTATTATGAGGAAACTATTGAGTGATTGGATTATGATGGAGAGAAAAGAATCTTATAGGGAAAGAAGAAGCCTACATCAGTGAGAATGGTTACAACTATGCAGGAAAAACGCAGTTGTGGGAAAGGGTGTGTATTGTTTGTAATGCATGTTTCTAATGAAAAGGGAAAGTATGTTGAGGATGATGAAGTCTTGAAGAGGTATCCTAATTTGCAACAATTTCAAGATGTGTTTCCTACAGATATTTCAAAGTTATCATCTCATAGGGAAGTGGATTTCTAAATTTAGTTGGTACCAAGAACAACACCACCATCAAAGGCACCTTACACGATGAGCACTTCGGAATTGGTGGAATTGAAGTTGCACCTTAAGGAAATGCTTGAAAAAGGATACATAAGGCCAAGCATGTCATCTTGAGATGCATCAATATTGTTTGTAAAGAAGAGGGATGGTACTCTCAGGTTGTGCATTGATTACAGATGGTTGAAAAAGGCAACCATCAAGAACATGTATCCTTTGTCGCAGATTAATTATTTGTTTGATCAGTTGAAGGGAGCAACAATGTTCTCAAATATTGACTTGAGATTAGGATATCTGATCCAGGTGGATATTGGTGGTCACCCGCCTATTCCACTTGGGGCTCCACCATTGTCTATTTCAGTTTTTCAGTTTCGGCACAGTTTACTATTTTTAGCAGTTTTTCGGGTCCTAAACTTCCGGAGCCGTTTTGAGGCCCTAAACGACGTTTTTTGGGAAAAAGGAGGGCAACATGGGTCCATGGACCGATGTTTCCCATTCCAAATTTGTAGTCCTCGGATAGATCTTTCTAACGAGGTATGGTACGCGTCAAACGGAGATCGTATGCCAAAGTTACGCCCCTGGGAAGTTGAAACACCAATTTACCCAAACGGGGCCCATAGTTTTGGCGCTTCATCTCCTAGGATTAGGGTTTTGGCTGTTTAGGATTTCCCATTGTTTCTAAATGATAAATAGGCCCTCGAGCCTCATTGTAACTCAGTTCAGAGGCCTGTAGCCGCCACATCTCTTCTCAGAGATAGCTACCAGCGCCCTAACTAGTTTTATTTCCATTCTATCTGTAAGCAAATTTCAGTTCTTTGATATTAATGAAATGAAGTGTTATTTCTGCTGCATCTCTGTATTTATGGTTATATGTTTATTCTGTTGCGTTCCTACATAAATCCGGATCAGTGGTATCAGAGCGGTCTGCTTTTTCTCGATACTTCTTTGCATGTCCCCAACGAGGTCGGGGTATAAGGAGCTAGGGCTTGATCTGGTGGAACCTTTGCAAGATCAGCCTCGCAAACCTCGACGGACGCCCATGGGGGACGAAAAGAAATATGAGGGAGTAGGAGATCCTATCAAAATATTGCTCGAGGAGGCCCTCGAAACACAAAGGAACGCGATGATGGATAACTTTGCTCGGATCCTTCAACGGTTGCCCACCGGCGGCGCATCTGCATCCAGCAGCCACTCTGGAGGCGCGACTCCTTTTAAGGTACAAGTAAATTTTGACATTCCCATATTTGAGGGTCAAATAGACGCAGATGCTGTAGATAAATGGTTGAATCTATTAGAAGGATATTTCTCGGTTCATGACTTTTCAGACCGGGAGAAGATTATTTTTGCACTCCTCAAAGCTACCCCCCATGTTAAGGACTGGTGGGAAACCTACTGTGAGAACAAGGACCAGACATAACCCTCTTTGTTCTCGGCCGTACCAACTTGGAATTCTTTCCGAGACGCCGTCAAGGAACAGTACTATCCTGTGGGGAGCTATGAGGACAAGTACATACAATGGACCACGCTGCGACAACAAAGGGATCAAGATGTGCATGAGCTGACGAATCTGTTCCATACCCTGCGCACAAAGTTGGGTATCAAAGATTCAGAGAAACATCTGGTGCTAAAGTATCGCATCTGTCTGCACAAATACATTCAGGAGGAAATGGAGTTCCTTGACATCTCCTCGCTTGGTACGGCATACCGGTATGCTGCCAAGATTGAGCAGAAATTCAAGCAGAAGAAGCGAGACTTTGGATCTGCAAATCAAAAGCAAGGGAAAGGTGCTTCTAAACCACAGAACAAAGGACCGAGCCAAGGCATGGCGGCTAAAGACAACTCGTCGAAGCCACAAGAAAAGAACAGCACCGCAAAGCCAAAGAAGGACACGGGAAAGTGGTGTGAGTTCCATAAGAGCTCCACTCACAACACGAGTGAGTGTCGGGCCAAGCAGTCGCTAGTGGCCGAGATGAGGGCTTCTGAGTCAGATGCATGCTCTGAATCCGAATCAGAACCTGAAAAGGCGAATGAAAAAGGGAAACAGATTATTGATGCGGAGCCCAACGCCACTGTTGCCACTGCAAAGATCCAAAAGGAGGAACCGGAAGATCCAGAGGAGGAGGAACGTCTCTTCCACTCCCGGATGTGGGTAAAGGGCTCCCCGGTACAGTTCATTGTCGACAATGGGAGCCAAAAGAACCTCATTTCAGCAGACGCCGTGAAGCGGTTGGGCTTGCCGACCATAGCTCATCCACATCCATACACCATCGGGTGGCTTCACCAAGGACGAGATCTCCGCGTCAGCCGGCAGTGTCGCCTTCCCTATAGCATCAAGCCCTTCACGGATTAGGTACTATGTGACGTTGCTCCTATTGATGTTTCTGATGTATTATTAGGACAACCATACTTGTGGAAGCGTCATGCTGTGTATGAGTCTCTGCCTCGTGCTGTTATTGTTACTTTGGGAAATAAGTTGTACAGGATACCAGAGGTACCACCTCCTGCCGCTATCTCTTTGGTTATTGCAAAACAATGCAGTAAGCTCATTTCCCAAACCAGGAAATTCGTTTTCCTGATGATCCGCCCCCAGGGCAAGAAGAAGACTGTGGCCACGACCTCCAGACAGGGCTCCTCTGCACAACAACAACAAATGGATAAGGTTGTGGAGGAGTACGGGGACATATTCACCTCACCCACAGGGGTTCCTCTGCACTGTCAGGTCAAGCACCCGATTGATCTGACCCCCGGTGCGCCGCTACCTAATGGACCGATCTATCGGCGCTCTGTTCTGGAAAATGATGAAATCAAGAGGCAGATTCAGGAGCTGTTGCAGAAAGGTCACATCAGACCAAGTTCATCGCCTTGTGGGAGCCCGATCGTGTTGGTACAGAAGAAGGATGGGACGTGGAGACTCTGTATTGACTATCGGGCGCTGAACAAGATCACTGTCCGGAATAGGTACCCAATCCCACGGATTGATGACCTTCTGGACCAACTCAAAGGTGCAAAATATTTCTGCAAGATTGACCTGAAGTCTGGGTATCACCAGGTACCAATTGAACCCTCCGATGTGTGGAAGACTGCCTTCAAAGCCAAGGAAGGCCTTTTCGAATGGCTGGTCATGCCTTTTGGGTTGACGAATGCTCCCACCACCTTCATGAGGATGATGGATGACATCTTGCGGCCATTCACCAACTCATTTGTAGTGGTGTACTTGGATGATATTCTGATCTTCAGCCGGACTTGGGAAGAGCACCTTCACCACATCCGACAAGTCCTCCAAACACTGCGGCAACACAAGTTGTGTGCCAATTTGGAGAAGTGCACTTTTGGCATGACCCGGGTTCAATATCTAGGATACATTATTGATGAAAGGGGGGTGCATGTGGATCCAACCAAGATCCAAGTCATTCGGGATTGGCCAGCCCCAACCACCCTAACAGAGCTTTGCAGCTTTCTGGGTCTTGCTAATTTCTACCACAGGTTCGTGTTGGGATTCTCTCATATCACTTGGCCCTTGAGTCAAGTCACCAAGGGAGGAGCGAGCAAGGTTTTTTTGTCGAACCTCACTCAACGAAGCGTTCACGAGCCGAAAAACCGCTGTTGCGCGATTGCTCGCATGCCGGACTTGCAACAGCCATTTGAGATCGAGACAGATGCCTCTGACTATGCTATTGGGGCAGTTCTTACTCAACAGGGACATCCAGTGGCATTTCACGGTGAGACATTGTCTGACACAGTTCGCAAGTACCCCACATATGACAAAGAAATGTACTCCATTGTGCAAGCTTGTCGACAATGGAAGCATTACATTTTGGGGAAGGAAATAATCATCCATACAGACCACAGGCCCCTGCAGTTCATACAGACACAAGGGAAGTTGCAGAATGATCGCCATCAGAAGTGGTCTACATATCTGCAACAGTTTCATTTGAACATCAAGTATAAGAAGGGTAGCACCAATCATGTTGCAGACTGCCTCAGCCGACCACCGATCGTGGCGCTCACCACTGTGCTCAACTCTTGTGGGCACGAGACTTCTGATTGGCCACTTCTCTATGAGAGTGACCCAGAATTCGGCCAAACTTACAAGGCACTCTTGGGGGGTACGCAAGTTCCAGATTTTCACCTCCAAGATGCACTTTTATGTCACATGGGACACCTTTGTGTTCCTTCAAGCGAGCGTGCCAAGATGATATGGGAAGCACACTACAGTCGAGTCGCTGGGCATTTCGGGGTCGAGAAAACGGTAGCAATCCTGCAGAAGTATTTCTATTGGCCGAACCTTCGAAAGGATGTCGAGAAGCACATCAGATCCTGCACTGCTTGTGCCATTGCCAAACCGACCATCAAGAAGCAAGGCCTATATACTCCTCTACCTACCCCTAGTCGACCTTGGGAATCCATCTCCATGGATTGCATGTCGGGCCTGCCTTCTACTAAGCAGGGAAATGACTGTGTTTTTGTGGTCGTCGACAGATTCTCGAAGATGGCCATTATGGCGGCCTGCAAGAAGAATATCACAGCAGAAGCCACTGCTAAACTCTTCTTTGAACGAGTGTGGGTGCACTTTGGGATCCCACAGTCTATCATATCAGATCGGGATAGCAGGTTCCTCGGCACATTTTGGTCCAGCCTCTAGTCGATGTTGGATACCAAGCTCACCAAGTCCACAGCTTTCCATCCCCAAACAGATGGCCAGACAGAGGTCGTCAACAGAATGATTGTACACATTCTGCGCATGTACAATTCAAAGCATCCACGCACATGGGACGAGAGCATCCCCTATGTACAACATAGTTATAACCGGGCTCTCCACAGTCCAATTGGCCATAGCCCCTTTCAGGTGGGCTTGGGATTCCAGCCACTATGTCCCATTGACGTAGCCATGCCATTTGCAGCTGCTCAGGCCGATTCAGCGCACGTCTAGTCTGAAGTTGACAAAGCAAGTAGCTTCATCGAGCGCATTCAATACATCTGCCAACAGGTTCATGATATATTGGACGAGAGCCAATGCAGTACGACGACGCCATGATCAACACGGTGCCTGACTTCCGGTGGGTGGCCAGTATGGCTACATTTGCGAAAGGAGCGCCTCCGCGGACCCCACCGCAAGCCTGGCAAGCTCCGATATGGGCCGTACACCATCACCAAGGCTGTAGGGAACAATGCCTTGGAGCTCAGTATTCCACCATTCCTTGGTCTGCACCCAGTCTTCAATGTGGATCGCCTTCGTCCTTACTTCCCACCTCTTCTGGACACCTCGGACATTGCGGAACAACTCACACCAACAAAGTTAAATCCAGGCTGCATGGAAAAATTCACCACAGATTGTATCATGGGCATGCAAATCAAGAACACTCGCCATCAGAAGATCCAACTATATCAGGTTGTCAAAGCTGGCCAACTCCTGCACCAAGGAAAGTGGTTCACCAGGGACCAAGTTCAGCAGAAATTTCCTCATCTCATGGAGGAACTTATCGCAATGGGGACCATTGCTTCCTAAGGGGGGAGGAATGATCCAGGTGGATATTGGTGGTCACCCGCCTATTCCACTTGGGGCTCCACCATTGTCTATTTCAGTTTTTCAGTTTCGGCACAGTTTACTATTTTTAGCAGTTTTTCGGGTCCTAAACTTCCGGAGCCGTTTTGAGGCCCTAAACGACGTTTTTTTGGAAAACGGAGGGCAACATGGGTCCATGGACCGATGTTGCCCATTCCAAATTTGTAGTCCTCGGATAGATCTTTCTAACGAGGTATGGTACGCGTCAAACGGAGATCGTATGCCAAAGTTACGCCCCTGGGAAGTTGAAACACAAATTTACCCAAACGGGGCCCATAGTTTTGGCGCTTCATCTCCTAGGGTTAGGGTTTTGGCTGTTTAGGATTTCCCATTGTTTCTAAATGATAAATAGGCCCTCGAGCCTCATTGTGACACAGTTCAGAGGCCTGTAGCCGCCACATCTCTTCTCAGAGATAGCTACCAGCGCCCTAGCTAGTTTTATTTCCATTCTGTCTGTAAGCAAAATTCAGTTCGTTGATATTAATGAAATGAAGTGTTATTTCCGCTGCATCTCTGTATTTATGTTTATATGTTTATTCTGTTGTGTTCCTGCATAAATTCGGATCAATATCATCAAGTGCGCATCAAAGAAGAAAATATATGTACAAGACTGCATTCCGTACTAGGAATGGCAATCATGAGTTTGTGGTGGTTCATTTTGGTCTTACTAATGCTCCAGCTAGTTTCATGTGTTTGATGAACAATGTGTTGTGTGCTTATCTAGAAAAGTTTTTGATAATGTTCATTGATGATATATTGATATATTCTAAGAATGAGGAAGAGCATGCAGAGCACTTGGTAGTAGTTTTGAGATTGTTGAGAGAACATCAGTTGTATGCCAAGCTTAACAAGTGTAGTTTATTTCAGACTAAACTTCATTACTTTGGGCATGTAGTTTCCAAGGAAGTTATAACAATGGACCCCGAAAAGATTAGATATATACAATGGACTCCTAGGAATGCGGATGAGGTCAGATCATTCATGGGATTAACAGGTTATTACAGGAGGTTCATCAAGAACTTCTCATAGATTTCATATCCTATTACATCTTTTTAGAGAAAAGGAAAGAAGTTTTAATGGACCAACGAGTGTGCAACTAGATTTTAGTAGTTGAAGCATTTTCTTACAAATGCTTCATTATTGAAGAGTGCAGATCCTGATAAGGAGTTCATGGTATGTAAAAATTCTTGCAAGAGATGACTTAGTGAAGTCCTGATGCAAGAAGGACGGGTGGTATGTTATAAGTCAAGAAAGTTTAATAATCACGAGCGTAACTATGTGACTCATGATATTGAGTTGTCATCTATCATTCATGCCTTAAAGATGTGGAGACAATATCTTCTTGGCGCGAGGTTCGTTTTGATGAGTGATCACAATGGACTGAAGTACTTATTTGTCCAACCCAATCTGAATGTCATGCAAGCTAGATGTTTGGATACCCTTAGTGATTTTGACTTCGAGATCAAATACATCAAGGGAAAGGAGAACATAGTTGCATATGCTCTTAGTCAAAGAGTGCAGGTGATTCACATTTCAATTATGAGCTCTTATGGGATATATTTGTAGGAGCAGATCTTGTAAGCAGGAAAGCATGATGATAGGTACCAACAGTTAAAGCACATATTGCAACAACAGGGTGAAGACAATAGGGATGAGGAGCATCACCTCACAATAGATGGTTTGGTCATATCCAGGAACAAAATTTATGTGTCGGATAACAGTTTAGTTCAAGAGGCTTATCTTGAGAGAGTCTCGTGCCAAGTCGTATTTAGGTCACTTGGGATATCAGAAGACATTGACAACAGTTAAGAAGTTCTATCATTGGCTGAACTTGAAGAAAGAGGTGGTTGAGTTTGTTGCTAGATGTATGGACTGTCAACAGGTAAAAGCATACTGTAAGCATTCAACTGGTTTATTACGGCCTATTTCGATTCTAGAGTAGAAATGGGAGGTAATTACCATGGGATTTCATTACAGGTTTTTCGAGGACATCAAAGCAACATGATTCTATCATGGTTGTGGTTGACAGTATAAGTAAGGTAGCTCAATTAATTGCAGTTAAGTCTACTAATTAAACTAGTGTGGTAGCTCATATTTTCATCAGGGAGATAATGATATTGTAGGTATTCCCATGAAGATCATATTAGACAGCGATGCCAAGTTCACTTCTAGGTTTTAGAAGGATTTTTTTCAGGATTGGGGACAAAGTTGGCTTTCAATACTACTTGTCATTTGAAGAGAGATGGAAAAACAGAGAGGGTTAATAGGATTCTTGAGGATATGTTGAGGATGTATGTCATGCATCTACAACATAATTGGGATGAGTATCTTTCACTGGTGGAGTTTGCATATAATAACGAGTATAAAAAATCCTTGAGGATCATTCCATATGAGGCTCTTTACAAGCGAAGTTGTAATAATCCTATCAACTAGAGTGATCTAGTGAATAAGGTGTTTATTTGACCGAACATGTTGGCAGAGATGGAATAGGAAATGTAGGTTATTGAAAGGAGCTTGAAGGCAACATAGAACAAGCATAACAATTATGCAAATCAACATAGATCATTCAAGGAGTTTTAGGTTGGAGAGCATCTGTACTTACACATCAATCCTAAGAGTATATCCTTGAGGATTGGATCGTTTGCCAAGTTTACACCTCGATATTTTGGGGCTTTTGAGATCCTTAAGAGGATTGGACCAGTTACTACAAGAAAAAAGGACATTAGTGAGGGGAGAAAATGGTCACCATAAGCTCATTGGTGAGGGTCAAAAGATCTTTCGTCACCAAAAATTGAACGTCACCAAAGGTGGCGTTGTGGTAACATTCAAGGTCCGTCACCAATAATGATTTATAGTGATGGATAGTGACCGTCACCATTTCATATGAGCAATGGTGACGGACAATCCCCTCCGTCACCAAAAAACTGAACGTCACCAAAGGTGGCGTCGCTGAAAGTATGTGTTGTGGTGACATTCAAGGTCTGTCACGAATATTGACTATAATGACAGATAGTGACCGTCACCATTTCATATGAACAACAACGATTTTTTGTGATGGACCTTTCATGGCCATCACTACTAGTGCATATATATGGCGACGTTCATTGACCGTCACCATAAACTCATTGGTGACACCAAGGTCTATCATGAATAATGACTATAATGACAAACAATGACCCTCATCATTTCATATCAACAACAAATATTTACGGTGACAGACCTTTAATGGTCGTCACTATTGATGCATATATATGGTGGCATTCGTTGGCCCTCACCATTTCATATTTTGATGAGGGTCGAAAAATGTGACCATAAGCTCATTGGTGATGGTCAAAAGAGCATCTGTCACCAAAAAATGATTGTCGTCATTCCTTATGAATATCAGGCACGATGGAATTGAACCACCAACCTCCTGCTTGTAAAGCAGGTGCTCTTCCATTGAGCTAGCACCCTTTAAAGAATTAGAATTTAAACTAGCAATTTCCCCTAAAGGTGCAAAGATATACCAAAGGAATAGAAAATCTTGGAAAATCAAAAGTTGCTAGAAATAATATGTTCAATATACATAATAAAAAGACAATAAGAATAAATTTTGATATAATCTAACAAAGCATGTCCTACGTTGGAGAATAACTGAAAAGCACAACTAGAAATTTGAATCACAACATAACAATATAAAAGAACATGCAATAGGAAAGGAACAACTCCACAGTTTGAGAAATATGAACAATCCATGGGCTTGTTCTTATATATTGATATAGATAACGAAATAGAAATCTAGATTTATGAAATTCAAGTATCACACAAGAATGTCTTGAACAAATATCAATATATAAAATAGTATTTTTTTGCATTTGGATTTACCTTGCAGAACCTCAGGAAAAAGTTACCACAGAAACGACCAATAAACATAACAACATGGACCTCAGGAGCAATTGTGTAGGGGATAAAATATGAAGGTAAAGTAATAGATAAGTATTCAAATAAAATGATGAAAAGCGTATCTAGAAAGAACTAAGAACCCTCTAAAGTAAACCACACATTTATCATCGTGACTAGTACACTTGCAAAAAAAGATTAGAATAAATTATGAACTATTCCACCAAAAAACAGTGAATTTTTCCACTAAAATACAGTTTCAAATTAATCACTAGCATGACGCTAACTTCTCTGCAAAAATAGGGAAGTTTCAAGACAATGTATAATAGCTTTCATGGCAATTGTGTTGATAAAACCTTCCAAGGAATAAGACCACAACAGTCAACAAGAGTGTCATCATACTTAATACTATCAAAGAGTGGTCAATAGAAAAAGTGAATTGATGGACCTTCATAACTTGCATTGGTTCCTTATCCTTCATCCAACCCTAAAATTTTAGACCAAGGTTAACATTTTGAAGGGAAATTAAGAAAGGTGAAATAAGATTTTTATCACTACCATTAACTATAATGCAATAGATTTGCACAAACAAAGAATCCTTGTCTAAAGTGAAGTAAGTGGTGATTAAGACTAATTGTGGGCTTAGAATTGTTTTTCCATTTTTTTTTGAATTGTTAGAATTACCGTACTTAGTAGCAGAGGCATTTCCACCATGGATTGGGATGTCCACAAAAACCACTTATGTAGGTGGGATTGTTGACTATAATCATTTTAACCTTCTCCTTCCTTTTGCTCAACCACTGAAATATGTGTTGAGAAATTTTTGCTTAAGACATCCCTCATCAGAATGGGCAGACCATTAGTGATAATCACAATATTCTCGTAACATTTCCACCATCATTACAATTGATTTTGGGCTAAAATTTATACTTATGGGTATCTTTTTCATGCCTTGTAAACAAATGAAGATGATAAGGGGAAGAAGTAGAAGAAGAGGGATTAGAAAACATCCACTGAGAGGAGCTTGAATTTTTGTCAATGATGCTCCATCTTTAGGGATTGCTTCTGTAACTTGCTTTTAATATTCAAGGCAAGCTAGAAAGCCTTGCTCCAATGAACTGAGTGCATGCAAATTCCATCTTGTGTTGAATATGAAAGAGGAGACACTTGATAAAATTGAAACATTAATCCCCGACGATGAATTTTTCAATATACTAATGAACAATTAATACCAGCAATTTTCATAGAGGCAGCCACCGCTAAGTAGCTCCTTCCTAAGAGGTTAGAAACATTGTCTAATAACTAGTTTATAGAAGCCATCGAAATCACCCAACAAGCAACACATTGCACACAACATGTTGAGTTGTGGGAGAAAGAATCTTAAATTATAATGCACCCTTCTGCGAGAGTAACGACATTTTGGAGAAACAAAAATGCCTATGATAAGTGATATACCTGCTGGAGGTATATAAATGTTGCCAACAGATCAGGAGGTTGGTCCAGACCCCAAGAGATATCTAGGGAACAACCCCAAACCCAAGTAGCTCTGAGGTTATGGCAGAAACATTTAGAAGGAATGTTAAGGCAAAAGTCTTGCAATCAGACTAAACTCACAGGATAACTACGAACCAAGAGTGACAAATTTCTGGACAGTTCCTTAGTCTAAAGAGGCTAGAAGCTCATGCAACACTAGAAGGTTATTTTATTGGGCAAAGAAAATGCTATGTGCATCTTGCAAATGCAAACTGCTCTTGCACATGATGGGAAAAAGGGTTTGCAAAAAAATTCCCTATGTGCAGCATCAACACACACAACATTCTCTTTTGCCCAATGCACTAACCTTCTAGTTGTGGCCAAATAGCACTCGGGTCACAGTGGCAAGGCTTTCAGTAGCAGGCACTTATCAAATCTTCCATAGTTTGCGCTATTGTACCAAAACTAGATCTTGGACCTATGCTAAGATGTGAGGTTTTTCCACTGCAAGACATCAAGCAATGTGTTTAGCATTCAGAGCTGACAAACTTGAGAAACACCTTGACTAGGGAAAAACAGCCAGAAATAAACGAACAAATAATAATAATAATAACTCTAGACGATTATAAATAGGAAACCCTACTATCACTGCACTGGAGGTGTAGGCCTTCACTTTTTTATTTTTCATTATAATTTGCACAAAATCCCTCCAATCCTAGCATGTCACATTTTTGCATTTAGAAATAGTTAAATACTTTTTCATTTGGTCACGTATGAATCCCAATGGACAACTGGTATTATATATGCCATACATAACAATTAGTAAGCCAAAACAAGTAAATGCAATGTTTCAACTGTAACTTATTATCATGAAATGTTAGTTACAGTAACAACAATGGTATGCCAATTGCATAAGCCATATGTATCTCCTGTGGAAATTTTGATTGTAATCCCTATGTGAGCCAAAATCTCAATAAATAGCAACATAATGAACTAATATGCAACAGAATTGTTGTAGAAACTATTTTATAAATGGGAAAGGTAGTGAATTATGGAATAGCATATCATGCGTACTACCTATTTAGTTACTTAACCTGCAATATCTACTATCATTTTCAGTTTCTTTATTATTTTGGTACACTTCTCATTTTATCTAGAATTACAGTGAGATAGTTGTCTGATAGTTGGTCATATTATAGTAGGAATGTCATCAATATAGGAAATCTAGTTTTTGACTGAAAATGAGAGCAGGACATAAGGAAAATCATTGCCACAAGGTAAAAATATGATTGACAACTTCTTATTGGAATGTATATTATTTGGAGTTAAATACAAACTATGATTATTTGTGGTAATGCTATGGATGTTGGAGAATAGACATTCAAGAAAGTATTGTCACTGTAACACGTCTACAATGTAGTTGTAGATCCTTTTTCACCTTGGTTTCTATTTTCTACAATGGCTTGTAGTGGTAGCATGATGCGTGCATTAGATATTTTCTTCCAATGTTCTAGTGAACCTGGTATTTTCAAGAGGGTCATAACCTATTAGGAAAGAACTTATTTTTTCATAAGAGGAATTCCTAGAAAAAATCGGTCAAGAGGCCAATCTGCAAGACAAAATTATAATATATATTGTGACTTCTCCAAAGCTTGAAACTTATTCAATGGTTGATACTTCACTAGTCAGTCAATAATGCAACAACATTCAGAAACTAAAACACAGTGGTGACTTGCAGGTCATGTTTGCATTATGCTAGTACAAGCTTAGTCTATTCAGAGGCCTACCATATGCAACAAAAGAGATTTGCAGAGAAGCTTGCCATGTGCACTATTGGAATTGTAGGACAAATGAAATAGTTAGTTTATATATCTTCAACGATTTTGAATTCGGAAAGAAGCCCTTAAAATGTACATCCATCATAAGACTAGGCCGAGTTCAATCTACTCAAGTGTGTTGCTGCTTGCACACACTTGTTATTTATTTTTCCTGTTTTAGGCCTTAGCAAATTGACATAGTAAATGTATAAGAGTTCCCAAAATAAGTGTCTAAGTGAGATGGAAGACATGTGAGAAAAGTCAAGCTGGCCTATCCATGTTCACCCATTATTGGGCTTCTTTAGGATTAATAGTTGAGGAAAGTTTTTCAGCATTGTGGGACTAAGAAAGTATGCCAACTTGTAAGATTAAATAACATTGCAACACCATGAGAGTCATCTAGAATTTTTGAACTGATGATGACCAATTTAGCATAATAATAGGAGACAACTTAGCAAATTCTTAGTATCATGTTGCATGAAGAATTGACTTGAACCTAAGTTTTCGAGGCAACTGATATACTGCCCAAATCATGTCCTTTAGGAGACAAAGTTTGCACATTGAGTGTGTGAGAGGGCGAATGGGTATCATGTTCACATGGATTGATACATTAGTCCAATTTATGTTTTCTTATCTTTTCCTAAAGGCTAATATCAGTAAATGTGAACATGAGAGTGGGTGCCCTCACATTTGAAGAGACAAATCTAGAGGGATTGTGTTAAAGACCATTTAAGTTAATCATTCTACCCTCATGCTTAATGGAAATAAACATTTGATATGATTCATTTCACATGTGCCCAAAGTTTGAAAACACTAAAGTTTAAACTCCCAACGTGTCCTTTATGAGAGTGGGCGCCCTCACATTTGAAGAGACAAATCTAGAGGGATTGTGCTAAAGACCATTTAAGTTAATAATTCTACCCTCATGCTTAATGGAAATAAACATTTCATATGATTCATGTCATATGTTCCCAACATTTGAAAACACTAAAGTTTAAACTCCTAGGATCTCATCACTTTCTTTATTTATGATTTTTACAAAAATTGGAGGTCATTGGTGAGAAAAAACCTCAAAAACCCTAAATTTTTTATCAAAATGATTAGAAAAAGGGGTGTTGCTTGTAGAGGTAATGGGGTCTCTGCAAGAGGCAACCAAGGAGAAGGTGACTTGTTGAACAAAAGAGGCTCTAAATCCTCTTGTATCCAAGCACTAAAAATCATTGATGACGAAGATGAGTCTAAATTTGAAGATGAATATGATGAATTTGATTCAGTGAAGCTTGTGGCGAACAAGCAACCAATGTTGAGTCCTATTGAAAAAGTAGATCCAAAAACAAGTAGTGTGAAGGTTACTAGGGATGTTAATTATTTGAGCCAATCAAGATTTCACTAGCACAATATCTCACCATTGACACTCAAGGCAACCAACACAGTGGGATATGAGCGTATGACCATTGTGCAAGAAGCAACTCTTCCATCTATTCTCAAAGGCAAGGATGTGTAGGCCAAGGTTAAAACTTGCACCGGCAAGACAATATCATTTATATTTTCTTCTATTGAGGTGATAATGAAGTCACAATTCCTCCAAGGTCATAAAAGGTCGCCTATTCTTGTTCTTGTCATTTGCCCCACTATGGAACTTGCAAGTCAAGTTGTTGTCCAGGCCAATGTTTTGTTTAAATACCATGAAAATATTGTTGTACAAGTAGTTAGTGAGGGCACTAAATTATCAAGAGAACATAAATGGTTACAAACAAATCCTTGCCAAATATTAGTGGCCACTCCTGGAAGACTTTGGTACCATATAGAGAATACCCCAGCCGTCTCAAATCATTTAATGGGTGTGAAAATGCTCGTACTTTGATGAAGTCGGCCATTTTCTAGATATAGGGTTCCATAGGGATATCCCTAGTTCCTTATTACAACCATGTCGACCCAAGTAAAAAATCCTTGATATAGGGCTACCAACCCCTATATTGAATCTTGATTATGGGGATGTCACCACTTGTGACAAATCCTTGTCACAAGATTTTAAGCCCCCCATAATAGGCAAATCCCTCTTACAAGGCATCATCAACACTCATAACATTGATCCAATGTTAAGTACAACCCAATGTTACATAGTGAAACACCCACCAAGTTTTGGGGCACGATCCCCACGCTTCCATGACAATGAAACTTTAAGTGAAACAATTGCAATGTCCCCAAAATAGTGAAATGCGATGCAAAACATTTTACTTTTAATGAGGGATGTTTCAAATATTTAAATGGGGTATCCAAGGTTATGGAGATGAAAATCCATGAGGCCAACCAAGGTTATGGAGTAAATTGCAAGGCATGAGCAACAAATAATGAAGCAAATGTATAATCCAATGTTTGTTAAGAGTTCTAAAACTCTAATGCACAAGGAAGATATGCATCAGCAAGAAAGAGATGAAAGTAAATCTCAGTAGTCAAGGACAAAGTTAGATGAATAAATTGACAAGTTGTGGATATTGATGAAGAGAATGACCAGGAGAAGGTACAACAAGAGGAAAAGGACAACCAACAAAAAAGTACAATTGACTAAGGACCTTTGCATTAGCAAGGCAAGTGGAAAAGAACAACATAGGATTTGGAAGCCTAGATAAGTGAATATAACATCAACACTAGGAAAACAACATGTAGGGAAGAATGGACAACTACAACACAAGCTTGGGATCCTATAGGATTCAAGAACTAATGACACATGAACAGGAGTTCATGAAAATTTTCTACAATGGGAGTCTGATGCAGGAGCACTAAAGCTTCCAAAAGCCATCAAGCATTCTAAAGAAAAGCTCCAAAAGGGTTTTCAACATTGAAAAGTAATTTCAATTCTTTATTTGTAAATATTGTTTGTTTCTTTTAATTATTATACAATATTTTTAGAAAACATATGGGTAGGAATGATTTTGTCCTTAAGGATAAATAAATTCTACCTTGAAAACCATAAGAGATTTAGGGAATAAATCACGGAGCTACTTTTCTTTTAAAATTGTATTTGATCCATTTAAAATTAAGAGAAAATAAAATGACATTCAAATAAATGGGAAATCGGGCCATAGAGAGAATGAATGCCTCTCACCATGTGTATGCAAAAAACTAATTTAATGAATAAGAGTTCATGCATTTACTATAACGGACTGTGTTGGATATATGTTGTTATAAATTAATGTATAACAAAGACCATGCATTTATTCTATATTCGATTTAATCTGAGTCAAAGTTTAATTATCTATTCATTTTCGGTTGAAGAATCTCTTTTTTGTGCACACTAGAGGGTTTTGGGAAAATGAAGCTATTGTCAATGTTTTAGGAGTTTAATTTACTAAGAGAAGGCACCAAATTGTCAGTAAATCGTTAGAGGCGTTAAGGTTAACATGAAATTATGGAATGGGCTATTTTGATCCAACTAATCAACTCTTGCATCAGTTTGTTTGGACCATGAATATTAATTTGTGAAAGAATTGGAAGGAGAGTCCAATCCCTATGATATGGAATCGCCTTGGAAGTGGTCACGAGGAACAGACAGAGAATTGGAGCCAACTGAGTTTCTCTATCTTGTGAGGGTTGAGTTCCAACTGAAATAAGATTTTAGAGTCCAAATCTGCGTTGAGCTATATAGAAGCAAGACCATATTAAGATGAGACAATCACCGTGGATATTAAGTTGAAGTGAATGCTTTCGATACAATTTTCGGCATAAATACTGGAAAATGTGTTTTTAACCTTGTGTTGGCAATTTAATTTGAATTATGGAAACATGTCATTTTCTGTTTTGCTATATATTTCAATTAATGATCAAAATTGTAAATGTGAGAAACATTTCCAAAGAGCTCCGTTGTAGAATTTCACTCCACAACGTCATGCAGAGTGTGGAATGGGCATATGAATGGGTTATATTGCAGGTTTTCTGCTGTGGTTGAAGTGGTACCCATTGCTGGTGAAGTTTGCCTCCTGCAAGGTTCCATGGTCAACCCCACTAGGAGAAAGGGGTGCATGCGCATATAACCACGGAAGACCCTATAAATGCCAAATGAGCCTCTGCCGTGGCTATATAATTAAGCATACCATCTACGCTAAATGGGTTTTGGCAGCAGCAACTACTTTGTGAATTTTAGGATTATTTTGCTAATCTCCTTCCGGGAAGCAATTACTTTGTGAATTTCTGGTTTCTTTTGCTAATCTCCTTCCGGGAAGCAAAGTTTGTGCTGTGGCATATGCTATGCTCCTGCCTACTCCACATGAAGATTCCTTTCATGGTTTCTCTGATATCCATCTTCTTATAGTGGCATTCCATATCAGTGGAAAACTCAAATAAAGATTTCAGTCATTGAGTTTCTATATTGAGTTCTGAGTGTCTTTGAAAACAATCTATTGATCGGAATGGCGGAGGGTTTGGTGATCCAATCACTTGAGGATGCTGTACCATCTGAGCTACTGGGGATCATTAAAGATGTGTTGAAGAAGAGTTTTTCCTACAAGGAGAATTGCAAACGCCTCTAAAAAACCCTGGAAGGAATCACACCTGTATTACTTGACAACTTTACGAGTAGTGTGGAGTTTTCTCAACCTAGCCAGAAGCTGCTCAGCGAACTCTATCTGTAGCTGTAGGAGGGTAAGAGGTTGGTTAAGGCCTGTTCCAAGGTAAGTCGCTTGAATATCTTCAAGAGCTATAATTATGCAAATAAAATTGAAGGCTTGGATTTGTATATTGTCAATTTCACTCAGACGAAAGGTTGGGCACATATCTGTTCTGAATTGCATAGCCTGAGAGTACAACAGGATCAACTTGTGACTATTTGGCACAGAATAGAGCATAAACTTGAGAATATTGACCTCAAAATGGAGGATAAAATTGAAGGGATTGGGCACAAAATTGACGCAATAAGGGAAGAATATGACCTTAAGTTTATCGCAGATCAGATGTATCAATTGGAAATTGGTAAGGGCTTCTCAATCGAGTGTCCCAAAATTGCCAGATTTTAGAGTTGGTTTGAAGGGTTTGGTGTATGAGCTGAAAAAACATCTCTTGCGCAATGATGCTCCACTGCTCAGAGTAATAGGCATGGGGGGTAGTGGAAAGACTACTGTGGCATTAGCCCTCTGCAATGATAATGAAGTCAAAGGTCATTTTAAGGAGATGATAGTTTTTGAAAGAGTTTCGAAATCACCGAACCTTAAGGGACTTCTTGAGAGAATGTGGGACAAGATTGTTCGTGAGAAAAGACCTGAATTTCATGACGTCGAAGATGCACATCAACAATTGTGACAAAGGCTTCTCCAAATAGAACCTCAACCAACTTTGGTGGTGCTGGATGATGTTTGGGAAATTGATCATCTTGAAAAGCTTTTGTTTGAAGGAAAATGGTTTAAAACTCTTGTTACAACTAGAAACAACAATGTTGTTAAATCTGATTACCAGTATGATTTGCCGTGTTTGAGAGAGCAAGATGCCGTGTCCCTTTTCTACTTTTTGGCATTTGATCGAAAGTCCATTCCAGAAACAGTAGATTACAACCTAGTCAAAGAGGTAATAGCAGAATGCAAAGGATTTCCGCTTGCTCTTAAGGTGATAGGAAGGTCTCTCCATGGTCAGCCACCTGCATCATGGATAACTGCCAAGGAAAAACTTTCTCAAGGACAAACAATATCTGAATATCACGAAACAAAAGTTTTGAAACGAATGGCAACAAGCATAGATATCTTGGAAGAAGAAGTCTGAGAATGCTTTCTGGACATGGGAATATTTCCAGAGGCTAGAAAAATATCTGCTGATCCATTGTTAGACTTGGATGTTTATGTTCATAAGTTGAAATGGACAGCTGCTTACACAATCTTAATAGAACTTGCGAGTCGAAATCTTGTGACTTTGGTGAAAAATAAAAAAGATACCCTGGGGAATCCTTATGGCTGTAGTGGTGAGCTTTCCTTAATTAAGCATGATGCCTTGCGAGACCTGGCTATCTATTGGACCGAGCAGGAACCTATAATTGAAAGACACAAAAGGTTTGTTGTGCCTCAGAAAGCTGATTCTATTCGCAAAATGTGGAAGAAGCATGCAGGGCGTGATTTCAATGCTGAGATTGTTTCCTTCCACACAGATTCGATGGAGGAGAAGAATTGGTGTCAGATGAAATTCCCTAATGCCAAGGTGCTTATCTTGAACTTTTCTACAAGTGAATACTTTCTTCCACCATTCATGCAATCAATGGATAAATTAAAGGTTCTCATAATTGTAAATCACAATTCTAAGCGGGCTACTCTCAAAGGTATATCAGTCCTCTCTTCATTAACGCGGCTGAAAGTTATTCAGTTAGAGAGAGTAATTGTTCCTCTCCTCCAAGGTCCTGGAAAAAACTAGAGAAGTTATCCTTGGTTCTATGTGAGGGTTGTGGGAATACTACAAGATTACATATGGGGTGGATTTAAATTCCCCCCGTCTTCTTGAGTTAGCTATCGATCACTGTAGTGATTTGAGGGAACTTCCTACGAGTATTTGTAGTTGGAATACCCTTAAACGGTTGTCTGTCACAAATTGCCACGATCTTCATAAGTTATCGGAAGATATAGGTAATCGAAACTCACTGCAGATGCTCAAATTGTATGCATGCCCAGATGCTCAAATTGTATGCATGCCCAAGTTTAAAAGAACTACCATATTCAGTTTGCAAGCTAAGACAACTACAATTCCTTGATATTTCACTTTGTGGGTACCTTAAAAAACTCCCAGATAAATTGGGCCAATTATCTAGTTTAAAAAAACTTGATATGAGGGAGTGCTCTTGTGTGAAGCAACTTCCCAAATCGGCTAGTGACTTAAGGTCTTTGGTTCATGTCATCTGTGATGAGAAGATTCAGCATCAGTGATTATCTATCAAGGCCTTTACCATTCCCAACCTCCGCGTGGAAGTTGCAGAAGAACACTTCCACCTGGATTGGCTTGAAGATTGATTGATTCATAATATATAGGATGGCACTTGCAGGGATTCTCTCTCTCTATGCAGATCTCTTGAGCCAAGGTGAAAAACTGGGTGTCTAATAAACAGAGTTACATTGGAGCCCTGAACATTGCTGGTTGAAATTTGGAAAATAACAAAACCTCAACATAATGGGGCTATGAGGTTTACTCAACAAGGAGCTCCAGGAGATCAACCCTACACAGTTGTTCGCAGTGATAGAAACAATTTATTGTGTGCCTGGAAGACACTATCCTACAACATTGAGACTTTATCAATTGGTACAAAGTATAACTTACTTTTATACATGATATTTTTCTGTCTAATCATGTTCGCAGTGCATAATATGATCAATTTTGTCCAGCATCCGTGAACCTGGTAAACTTCCTGCAATTACTAAACTTTTTATGGCTTGGCCAGTAATAAACAACATGGCAACGTCATGCAGAGTGTGGCTCATGGCATAATGTGTAAGATGGGAGAAATAGGCACAATCGTTTAATTGGTACAATACCTGCAAGTTGGAAGGGCATACAGAGTTTGCACTTGTTATCATTGGAACATAACCAGTTGACAGGGTTTCTTCCAGAATGGATTTGGAAATTCAAGGATTTGCAAGTGCTCAGTTTCTCCAATAATTTGTTTTATGGAGAAATTCCCACCCAAGTATCTAAATTGAAAGTTCTTTGTACTACACCCGATCCATCAGAGGCAGGCTCTAACTTGCTATCATTGGAACATAACCAGTTGACAGGGTTTCTTCCAGAATGGACTTGGAAATTCAAGGATTTGCAAGTGCTCAGTTTCTACAATAATTTGTTTTATGGAGAAATTCCCAACCAAGTATTTGAATTGAAAGTTCTTTGTACTACACCCGATCCATCAGAGGCAGGCTCTAAGGACGAAACTCTGTGGGGATGTTTTGATGCGCTGTCTGCTAATGGTTTCACTACATCGGACAAAACTGATGCTATGTTCTATGTTCAATTTCAAGGGCTAGGAACAAAATTTTCAACTTCAACTTCTTTATTTTTCTAAGGGTTTCATCAACTTGTCAAACAATAGGTTAACCAGTAGAATTCTTTCACATTTTGGGTTGGTCAAAGGCCGAGTTTAAATATCTCCATCAATAAATTGACAGGACATAGACACATCAAATATGGGGTCTATACCAAAAAAATAAGTCAGAGACTACTGCAAACGCAACATGTAACTCAGATTCAAGACGTCGAAATAAAAAAAATTCAATAAGTTCGCTTGCAAAGCATTAAAATATGGGGTTTTCAGAAAATAGAAAAAGATTCAACTTGGTTATTTCCGGAGGTTCATTTTATAAATACCTTGGGCAGACTATCGATGAAGGTGGGCAGCATCTTGAATTTACTTCCTCCTGAGAGGCCAATCCAGCGTGCATCTCAACAGTTATGGCATCAACCAGCTACCTCAAACGATACAAGGGGTAGAGCATCCCTGCAGAAAGCCCTCCAGAAGGTTCCACTTGCAGGCGGGAATAAAAATTTATCAAAAAATAAAAAATAGAATCGTTCGCTTCCTTAAAAGTATTCAAATTGAATTTTCAACCAATGCGAGAGCGAGGGCGGAATTTTTTGGAGGGGAATTGGAATTAATTTAAAATTTAAAATTAAAACAAAATTAAAACAAAATTAAATTGCAATAATAATATTTAAAAAAATAATTATATATAATATTAAATTAAAAATTCAATATAAATAAATAAGATATTAAAATGCATATGAATTATTTAATATGTAAAACTTATAAACATAATTAATTAGTAGTTATAATTATTTATGTGGTCATCTTTAAATTAAAAGACTCAAAATTGAATTTATCTGGTTTTTCCTTATTTTAATATAGACATAAAAAGGTATGATAAAATGCCCTCTTTTAAGGTTTGATAGTTATTATTATTTTTACTAAGCTTTCATCTATCATAATGAGGCCAATTGCCCAGATTTAGCATTATGAGAGTTGTTATAGTTGCTACAACACCACCCAAAATTTTGGGCATTTGTCGAACTTTGATGTTTTCCCCATTCACACTTTACATGTTTCCCCCACACATCATGTGTTGCCTCAGATGTTGACATTATGACGACATTACGGTTTCGAAGGTGTGTCGCTTCGGTGATGTTCCAAGAGACTCCCTTCACTTCAAAACTTATCTTTCCCCAGTATGTATCACAACCAACAGAAGCACTGAATGTGGACAAGCAACATTTCATTTTGGATCCCCTTATGTTGACCATACTAGGGTTTGGGAGAAACCATAATTTGGAAAGAAAGTGACCCCCTTTCTGTGTTTAACCTATGCCTCTAAGGGCATAGTCTCATCAACATCGCACACCATGGTGAGATTTATTGCATAGCATGTCACCCTAGGCCCTTGAATGGTCCTATGCCTCAGCATGTGCAATAGGGTTTGAGAGAATTATATATTTTTCTTGGCATCCTTGAAACCTTAGGCGTTGGTGATTGAAGGTCCAACCCTGCCATGAATTAATCCTTACTCTTGAGGGTGATTATCATCTTCACCTTCTCATCTTATCTCGAAATTGGATCACTCATATGCATCAGGGTTTACAAGGTACCTCGTATAGCATTAGTCCTCATTCCCTCTCATTTCATTAGGTTTTGGGTAGGTAGTTGTTGTTGGGAGTTATCTTATCATATACCTACATTTTCAAGGGTGTTTTCCCATTGGTCATATTGTGCATGTGCCCTTATTCTCTCCATTAATTTAGGGTTTGGATTATTATGGTCTTGTTCATATGTTATAAAATCCTAAGTTATCATAGCCATGAATCAAAGGTTAAAACCTTTTCCTCTTTAATTTCACTTTGGCGTGTATTACTCGGGTTTCTCTCCACCAAGTTTTAATGAATCATATCCATCATATCCATGTGCATAGGCATTATTTTCCCAAAATAAGGTTTGTTTATGTATGAGAGAGTAAGACTCCAAAGCTTGGAATTTCTCTTCATATGTTAATATTAGAAGGAATGTTTGAACATTCAAGTCATAATCATTTACAAAACTACCTGACAGTCTATAGTGTAATTATCACAAGATATACTTAAGTTGAGGATAACCTGATCATGATTGTTGAAGTCCTTACTTAATGCATAACTGAAATTCTACTATTTGGTTGATAACCAAATCTTTATATTGTGAATGTGAAACAACTTTGGATAGTGATACCCTAGAGCCATAAAGAGACTTACTATTCGTATTAGTATTCATATTGTTTTATGTTGTGGCTCATGCCTTCTTGAATGTGGCATCGCAGGTCTTTTCTTAAACCACTAAGGGGGGAACACCAATTCAAAGGAATAAAGACACAGTGGTCTACATACAAGAGGGCTCTTGACCATATGTGTATTTGGTCACTCCTTCTCATGAAGTTGGTGTGTGTGCACATGGATAAACCAATCTAGGTTTTCGTTGAAAGCATCGCCCCAAACGATGAAAGGAGCACCGCCTAACTAGGCCTCACATGAAAATTTGGAAAGAACCAAGACATTGGTCACTGAGAAAGCATTGGGTGTTGAATTTTGCAACAAGAAACAGTGAAGGAGGCATCCTGAAACATCATCCTTGATCCTAGTTGGAAAATAATCACCTAAACTAGGTGGGGCCCACACAAGCTATTTTTAGGTGTATGTCTATTTTTAGACATGGTGAGCATATTCTATATGTAGCAGGAGGCTATTTGTATATGGTTGGTCAAATGTGAAAAATAGATGAAATTATATTTTTAGAATATTGGGCAAAGTCTATTTATAGAGCGTTGATCTAAAAATAGATGCATGTCGATTATTATTAACTCTTAATAATAATCAGACTCTAAATATCAACTTATTCTCTTGCAGCACTTCAGTTCAGTGCACAGATGTGACACATCAGCTAACAGAAGGAATTACGCTATTCCTAAGGGCTTACTAGAGCTAATGCATGGAGGACTCAGTTAGAACTAAAGTGGCAGAGTTATGACACAGTTGGAAGAAGTAGTTATGGAGTTGTATTTAGTTTAACTTAGTTAGACTCAGTTGAGCTAGTTGTATCTAGTTTAACTGATTGATACACTAGTGAGAGTGGAGTGAATTAATTCAAAAATAATAACTCATTAATCAACTGAACAATACATCAGTTAGCTACAGTGCATGGCAATTTCAGTGGAGACCAGTGGAGAGATAGGTGAAAGGGTAAGATAAAGTATCTGTTGTGACTATAGTGATGCATGAAGTGCATCTACATATACATTGGAGTTTCCAATGATAATCACGCAGTCAAGGAGAGTGGGATTGCATTGAATTGGTCTTTGTAATCAGCTTGGATTGCGCAGTAGAGGCAGGCTATCAAGAGGCAGAAATCAGTGCATGGATTTGAAAATTTCTTCATGATAGTGTGTGACGATTGTATTGTACTGACAGCTTGATGTACTAAGATTTGTATGAAATTGTTACATGATATCCATGATACATAATATGATAGTTGGGGTTTTTAGCTTCAAGCTTTCTCGTTAAGCAACTGTGTTATGTGTGTTTTCATTGCTTCATGTGTTTTGCAATTGTTGATTAAATTTCCATAAGAATTATAGTGGAAGGATTCTATATTTAGCAAGAAGATAAATATTGTTAGATCATGAGAGTCCGGATATATACATGCATATTGTATATAATTTCTACATGGTATCGGAGCTTTGTTATAGATTTTCTACATGGAATGAGAACAATAATTTTTGGGTGCACAAGTTTGTAGAGAATATATGAAATTTTTGGTGAAATATTTTCAGAAACAAATGGCGCATTTGGATTCCTTGCGAAAAAATACCCAAATTGAAAAAAAAAAAATCGGTTGAATCGGAGCTCGGATGAGGGAGATATCGTCGATTTAAAATCAGCTCTTTTGTTAGAAAATTTTGCGACGGCAGGAAAATTACAATGTGCGCGAGCCAAGAATCTTCATGCACTGAGGTACAAGATGCATGCAAAGCTTTGAGGAGAAAAGCAGAGGTTAGTGACTTGGTGGTTGAGAGGGAGCCTCTCAAAATGTAGCCTGAGAAGTAGTCTTAGAAGGTTGTGGAGCAGCCACAACTGGAGATGCAGAAGAATATTTATAGATTTGATGTAGATGGGATTTCTACGGAGCTTCCTACTGTTGGGAAGTGAAAGAAAGACATGCAATTGAAGCTTGAGAGGGAGCAAGTTTTGTATGCAGGTAAGAGTGAACCTCGGGATGTGGAGCAGCCACAAGAAGAGGATCATGGAGTGGGTGCAACCACTCATGCAGATAAATTTCGTGCCAGATGGGCAGAGGGAGTGCATGCAGCGATACCACCAGGTGAGAGGTGGGGAGACATGCATGAGTAATCCCAAGAGGAGATTTCTGGGCAAGATTCATTGATATGGTGTGGATCTCATGAATTGAACCTGGCTACGAGGTGCCCACAGAGCAGTAGTAGCATGATCAATCAGGCAGATCAAAGTGACAGTGTTGGATACTGGAGCGCGGTTCAGAGTTGACATCAAGTGCAGAGTGCATGGGTGCAGAGTTCAACATCACAGTGGTTCTTGAAGACATGTGCAATAGCTAAGTAGAAGTCGAAGACTTTGATGATAGATGCATTAGACTGATTGAGTTGTTTGGAGCTATTCAGTTTCGAAAGTGTTGCATTAGAGTTGCAGAGTGGATGCATGGAGTTGCAGGGTGCTTGCAAAGGTTGCAGGGCGAATGCATGGAGTTGCATGTCGTATGCAAAGACAGTCCTTTCTTGTTGAGAGGGAGTGTTGAAGTTTGCAACAAGAAATAGTGAAGGAGGCATCCTGAAACATCATCCTTGATCCTAGTTGGAAAATAATCACCTAAACTAGATGGGGCCCACACAAGCTATTTTTAGGTGTATGTCTATTTTTAGACATGGTGAGCATATTCTATATGTAGTAGGAGGCTATTTGTAGATGGTTGGTCAAATGTGAAAAATAGATGAGATTATATTTTTAGAAGATTGGGCGAAGTCTATTTATAGATCGCTGATCTAAAAATAGATGTGTCGATTATTATTAACTCTTAACAATAACCGTACCTCTAAATATCAACTTATTCTCGGGGGCACTTCGCCCGCGTACGTATGTGGCACATCAATCGGGACAAGGAATTACGCTATTCCTATGGTTTTATCGGAGCTAATGCATGGAGGACTCAATTAGAACTGTTGTGGAAAAGTTATGACAGAGTTGGAAGAGTAGTTCATGGAGTTGTAGTCGCTTTTAACTCAATTAGACTCGCTTGAGCGAATACCCAGTTTAACCGATCGATACACCCAGGAGAGTGGACTCAATTAATTACTTAATTAATTCACAAATAATAACTCATTAATCAACTGAACAATACAGCATTTAACTACAGTGTATGTCAGATCTAGTGGAGACCTAGTGCAGAGATAGGTGAAAGGGTGAGATAGACTACCTATTGTGACCATAGTGATGCATGAATTGCATCTACATATACATTGGAGTTTCCAATGATAATCACGTAGTCAAGGAGAGTGGGATTGCATCGAATTGGTCTTTGTAATCAGCTTGGATTGCGCAGTGGAGGTAGGCTAGCAGGAGGGCAGATATTGGTGCATGGATTTGCAGATTTCTTCTATGTTAGTGTGTGACGATTGATTTTACTGAGAGCTTGATGTACTAAGCTTTGTATGAGATTGTTACATGATCTCCATGATACATAATATATGATAGTTGGGGTTTTTAGCTTCAGGCTTTCCCATTAAACAACTGTGTTATGTGTGTTTTTATTGCTTCATGTGTTTTGCAATTGTTGATTAAATTTCCACAAGACTTATAGTGGAAGGATTCTGTATTTAGCAAGAAGATAAATACTTTTAGATCAGGAGAGTTCGGATATATACATGCATATTGTATATAATTTCTACATTGGGTAAGGGTGAACATGTGAGACTATGAGAAACAAAACACTTGAGTCTTCCAGCCTTTTAATACGGTTGCAAAAGTAAAGGCTAAATCAGAGGCAAATGCATCAGTCATTTATGTACCAATGCCATTTGTTTTTGCAACTATTTTGGAAGCAATGAATGCCAAAATATACTTGTTTTTCTGCATTAAGGAGGGTGTTACCCGACATGGTATGGTACGTGTAAAGAAAACTTTGAACGAGCAATCGAAGACTTGACTTATCGGGTCAATTTGTTAAGCCTGGTGAGTGCAAAATTGATCTTTATACGGAGTCGCCTTGGCTACATATTAAGTCGAAGCATGAAATCCAACGATATGGTGAGAAGGAACCACTTAGGAAGAAGACTTATTTAAATAATAAATATTGGCTTCAGGGCTTGGCATGTGTTTAATTAAAGTGGCTCATGCTTGGAGTTTTGGCTTTATTGGCCGAACATGTGAGGATCATCACAATTGCATCCAAAGGTCGCATTTAAAGAACTATTGGTCAAAATCTTGGTGGTCACCACAACACGAATGCGCACTCCAAAGTAGAGCATAAAAATCAAATGGTAAAGGGAGTTAACGAGTTCTGATCATTACGAGAGAGAGAGGATGAGTTGTGCTTTTATTTTGGGCTATATGAACATTTATATACAAGTCAGATGCCATGGGAATATGGCATGTATGTATGTATATTATTAACATCCCATAACAAGGACCTTTTAATGATGGCAATGCATTATTAGGGTGCAAGTGAAGCCATAGATCAACGAAGACGTTAATAAAAACGATCTTCTAGGAGTGGACGTTGGCTTCTAAAATACAATGATAAGGCTCCAAAAGGATTGCATAGGTGTTAGCACTAACATCCACCAACTAGGCCATAGTGAGACCACACGTAGCTAAACATACATAACTAAGTAACATGGATTTACATTTGAGCCCTTAACTTTTCCTGCTAAATGTCTAAAAAACATGGGCATGGAAATCTTCTTTGTTGTTTGCAAACTCCTTATAACACATATAGTTGAATTTTAGGCCTGTCTTTAGAGAAATAGCTATAGCTTAATGTTAGACTTGACTATATAATCTTCAAGGGATATTTCAATCCATTTTTGGTATAGATTAACTTCTTGAGATTGAAGTTAGCAGGACAGGCTGGCAATTGATAGTAGAAAAGCATTAGAGCAGAAGCCACTGGTTGGAGGGATCTATAGGCTATTTCCCGGGATTGTTTGTTGGGCACGTGTTGTGATGTGTTCGCTTGGGGTATTGATTTTGAGATTGACATGTGAATAGTATTCATGGAATTAAATTTTGTTTATTTGCTATGTTGGAACTCTTGGCAAAGATAGTAGTCAAGAACTTGAACAAATCCATCTTTGAATGCAGACCTAGCCATGAAATTTGTCATCCTAACATTCTTAAAGATCCACAAGGGAATTTTTGATGTTAGCAGTGCAATGTATTTTCTTCACTAACCATCCAGTAATTTTTCTCCTACAAATTTCTTTATGTGCCTTATCCATGACAATATTTCAATCCATCAAAAATGACATTTCAGCTGCCTAAAAGAATATAAAAGGGATTAGAACTTGTAGTAAAAAATGTTACCATGCTATCTTAAATATTTAATCGATTAATTAGTTTCTTCATTCATCATGGCCCTCTCAATCCCATGCCAATAGAATGGGGTACCTCATATGATATATCAAGCCTTGCAAATGTGGGCAAATAGTAAATCTTTCCAGTGAAAGTGGTTTAGCAATCAAAATTCTTCAAGCTTATTTTTGGTCAAGGGTTTTCACTCTAATATGTGATGGGGAGGAAGAAATATGTGCCTGCTCCTTATGAAATTTTCTCCATCCCAAGAACTCCTTTTTAGAGTTTCAATATCATCACAAGTTGAAGTGAATATCTCCATAAGTGATTTCTATTTTTTATTTTTTTTTAAAAATTGTGACGAATAAATGATTGACTGTGTTCATTCTTGGTAGTTCTAAATGTTGTTTCTCGTGAAACACAGATTGCATTAAACTTGCTCAGTGTGGAGTCTTCATTATTATCAGGAGTAGACAACTTTCTGATTTTAGACATAAACATAATTACTTTAGGATGAATATTAGCTAGCTGCTCTTTCATAGCATCAACCTTCTCAGTCTATAACACAATTGTGATCTGAATGATTGTCTCTTGCTCCATTATTTTTGCAGCTTAATGTCCCTGTCAATGTTGTTGGCACTTTACCTCTGTGAATTTACTCCAAATTTGACATGCTAAGCCCCCGATCATCTCTAGTCGCCCTTAGTGATTCGATCACCTGCATTGACGTAAACAAGAAAGAATGCATAGAACATCAAGCAAAACCTATTCCACTGCCGAAATGAGACATCTTACAAGAAAATCAAAACTGATGAATATGACAACTAGTCCACCTTGTAACGAAACGTCTCTGCACCTAGTGAAAATAAGGATGGCTTTACATATGTTTAAGGTTAACCTGCCCGCTTCTCCTTCCTTTCACTAGTTTACATGAGAATCCTGGATCTTAAGCTTATAATGGTGGGCGCGAGTGTCCTGTCCTATTAAACCATCATATATTATTCAACAAATAAATCCATGCATTTGCACCATTGTATCAGCGTATGAATTTGCGTCAATGTACTGAATTAATATGACTTCAAATTTTGAAATTTTCCTGCAAGATAACATTTATCATTAAAAAAATCTGATCAAACATGAAGTAATCTCATGAATCCTTCATATTTATATTGCAATATCCATCTCAGATCGATAGATCCAGAATCTTAAATATTATTATAAAAATGAATCCAGTTTCTCAAAAATATTAAAGAAGCTCAAACCACATAACAGAATAAAAAACCAGTAATTCGGATGCAATAAAATAGTACTTTTCCAATACTTCAGCAAAAATGGTTCAACACTAACATAACTTCCAAAATGATTGAACTCTAGCGTAGAGCTACAAGAAAATATCTTTATTCAAATCGAAATAAGGCAACAAAAATTAGAGAACCTTTGAGAAAACCATTAAAAAGTACATGCATCTCCAGTCAGAATTTGCAGTGCTCCTCAGGTTTTCACGTTTGCAAATAACAAAGTTGGATACCTAAATTATTCGAACAAAAATATGCAGTTAGGAGGATTCACATATTGTTGGTCCCCTGTCTGAATCGAATGGGAAATTGTGCCAAGATGAGATTTCAGTAAGAGGAGATTTAAAGGTGCGATTCCACATTTGTAGCTGAAACCATTAGTGTCTGATTGATCGTGTTAAGCCCAATATTTTTATTGTTTTTGATGATCATGGGCTCTTTCCAAAAACCAGCGCACAATGCATCATCCGATGAAGGAATTTTATATGCCCATGTGTGCCATTCGCTTTGATTTGGATCATATTGGGGGGAAATTCTACTAGCATCAATATTCTCAAGGGTTTGGCTGCATTCTAAACCGTTTTGATGAAAGCCAAGAAAATCATGAATAGATCCCCCATTCTTGCATCTTGACTATTGGACTTAGTAGAATACCTGAAGAATGCAGTTTCGAAAACCGCAGATTGTTGAGACTGAAATTGCACCCGAAAGAGATTGCAATAGATCCCCCAATCCTACATCTTGACTATTGAACTTAATAGAATCCATGAAGAATGCAGTTTCGAAAACCACAGATTGTTGAGACTAAAATTGCACCCAGAAGAAATTGCATTAGATCCCCCAATCGTGCATCTTAACTATTGAACTTAGTAGAATCCTTGAAGAATGCAACTTTGAAAACTGCAGATTGTTGAGACTAAACTGCCACCAGGAAGAAATTGCAGTAAGGCAGTTGCAAGAACAAGACCCACAAAAAAAACCCTAATCACTAAGCCAGCGGGAGATAACATAAACACATGTTTTGAGCGAGACAAATGTTATTTTAACTGGAGGTCTAAAATTTAAAATAAAAATGAATACTCTCGCCCTCCATTTTTCCAAACATCATTTTTAATATTATGCCTTCAAATATCATTTTAATATCATACCCATTGTTTTTCTTATGGATGTTGAGCGCACTCCGTGATTCTTTGTAATGCCAACAATTGATTTAAAAGAAAGCTTCAAAAATCAATTCAATTTCATTCTAATAAATTTATTTTAAAAACATTGATGGCGAACCACACAATGAGTGGTTCGAAAGGCGTGTACCTTAAAAATTTTATGTGATTTATCTAGAAGAGTTTTTAAAGAAATTAATTAATTAATTATTAAAATAAAATTGAGATAAAATAGTAAATTTAGGAGAGTTTTTTGCAACCCATGGTTTTGCTCATGGTATTCCACCTTGCCAACAAGGGGGAATTAACCCGATCGTAGGTCCCAACTAGACCTGCTCTCGTTTGGAATGGCTAATCCCAATGGGTTTTAAGGATTATTATAAGGGTTAGGGGAATAATTAGTTAGTGGTTAAGGGATTAAGGATTAGGGGCTTAGGGCTTAGGGGAATAGGGGCTTAGGGGTTAGAGGTTTAGGGTTTAGAGGTTAGGGGAATAATGAGATAGTGGTTAAGGGGTTAGGGATTGGGGGCTTAGGGGTTAAGGGGTTAGGGATTAAGGTCTTAGGGGTTAGGGGATTTAGGAGCATTTATGGGTTAGGGGAATAATGAGTTAGTTGTTAAATGGGTTAGGGGTTAAGGGAATATTATGCATTTAGAGGTTAAGGGGTTAATATTATGCATTTAGAGGTTTATGGTTTAGGGGTTTGGAATTAGGGTTTAATGGGTTAGGGGTTATAGGTTTAGGGTTTAGGGGGTTAAATGGGTTAGGGGTTTAGGGGGTTAGGGGATTTAGTAGTTAAGGATTTTAGGGGTTAAAAGTTAGGGGCTAATGGGGTTAGGGGATTTAGCAGTTAAGGATTTTAGGTGTTAGAAGTTAGGGGCTAATGGGGTTAGGTTTTAAGGGGTTAGATGGGTTGGGTGTCGGGAATTAGGGTTTAAGGGGTTAGGGTTAAGGGTTTAAAGGTTTAGGGTTTAAGGGTTAAGGGTTTATAGGTTTAGGGTTTAGGGGGTTAAATGGGTTGGGGGTTTACTAGGGGTTTAAGGGGTTAAATGGGTTAAGGGTTAAGGGTTTAGGGGTTGGGGGTTAAGGGTTTAGAGGTTTATGGTTTAGGGGTTTAGAGGTTTAGGTGGTTAAATGGGTTAGGGGTTGGGAATTAGTGTTTAAGGGGTTAGGGGTTAAGATGATAGTTTCATTGGTCTCTGTTTGTGCACAATAGTTGCTTATTCTTTGTGTCTCAATGTAACAATTTTGTAAGTATTGTTTCTTGTTGCCATGTCTTCTTTATTTATTAATTTATAGCATTTGTTAGCCATTGCTTTACATTTATTGATGAAAATATCTATTGCAATCAAACCAAATGTATGTTCAATCTCCAGTTTCAAACTCAACCACAGTGTTGTCACACAATTTAAGTCCGAAGAATGGCCATCTGATGAAGTCTTAATAACCAGACTGCACCTCATGACTACTCCAGAAAATTTTAAGTTCGAGTGTCCCACATTCATGAGAAATTTGGCTTTTATACTCTTGCTCCACCTGGCTGTGTCCTAGAAATACCCTTGTTTATTGCAAAAACATCCTAATGTTGTCGACCTTGTCCCTTAACAGACCAAGGAAACATATGTGACTGAGAGGAATGGAAAGCACTACAAAGTTGAAGAGAGTACAAAAGACTAAGATGGTTTAAAGGATAAGCTTGAAGAATGTAGCAGTGTTGAAACAAATAAAAGTTGTCCCAAACAAATAGTTGATAATGCAAAACCTTCTTTTGTACCAGTCAAGCAAGACTACATTCATGTGAGAGCAAGAAGAGGCCAAGCGACTGATAGGCATAGCCTGGAAGATAGGGTATGGTTCCCTCTTTTTGATGAAATATTTGATCTACATTTTGTCTATCGAAGATTAACCATTTTAACCTTGCCAACAAGGCAGAATTAACCCAATCATAGGTCCCAATATGTCATGATATATATTAACTCTAGATATATATGAGAAGGAATAATAAAGACATATATTGATAGAGGTGGCAAGACAAGGGGAGTCACAAGGGAGAGATGGAGATAAACTGAAGGAGAGGGGAGAGAAGGAATGGAGAGAGAGAGAGAGGGAGATGAGTAAGAGAGGTAGAGAATGGTAAGAGAGGGAGATAGTGACACAAAGATGGAAGTGGGGAAGAAAGAAGGATAGAGGGAGGGATATAGTGAGAGGATTGGAGGGTAGAGAGAGAGAGAGAGAGAGGGAAAGAGAGAGCGAGGTAGGAGAGAAAGGGAGAAAGAAGAAGGACAAGAGATAGGACTTAAGAGAGAGGAACCAATATCATAGAAGAAAGAATATGTGAAAAAATTACTCTATATGGAGATGGGAGATAGGGGCACCCTACCTACCTACTAAATGTCTAAACCAAATGTGTTGTAAATGTCTGTAATGGTGGTCGATTATACGAGGAGAGGATTTTATGAGGAGGCATTGGATTTTTAATGTGATATGCAAAAAACAAGTACTGAACCTAACAATTTCCAACGACCACACATATACAACAGTGTGAATACAAAGGGAGTGTGAATTGAGATTGCTAAGTACTGCTCCTATAAAATAAAATAAAAGATCAATTAAGTAAAAAGCAGATATAAACTAAACTATACTAGAAATGATTTTTGTATTATAGTAGAATGAAATGGAAGAGATGAGCTGTGATGCAAAAATATGCAAATACTATTGAAAATAAGAGAATACCCTCAGAGAATTAAAAAAATCCTAACAGCATGACTGAAATTTAGTATCTGCCTATCAAAATTTCAGTTTTGTTAGAGTAGAAATTGAAGGATGTAAATTCAAGAGTGCAAACAAAACATGTACAATGGATTAAAACAACAAATATATTAGGCCCACTCTACACAAATATGCAATCTGAGAGTTCAGGATAAAAAGAGTAGGCTCCAACAACAATTGCATAGAAGTATTTATTACTCAAATAGAAGAATGTCACAGCAAGTTGTCATCTCACAAAAGCTCCTACTACAACCTACAAGCTAACAATACTCACTCTTATTATCTATTTCTACAAATGTCTAACTAGTGTGCCCATCCTTTTCATTTATAAGTTAAGAAAAGGTGCTGTTAGAAAACAGGCTAATGATAGCATTAGTGGTGCATCTCCCTTGAGCATGAGCAACTCCCTTATAAATTTTCCTTGTATGCAAGGCTTTTATTTTAGAGTAGTGCATTATCATAGTAGATATAACTCCTCTCCTGAAGGTGCCTCATTCCATAAGTGTGCACTCATGAATGCACCTGAGATGATGGTGTTAATATCCTCAACTAGTGTGCCATACTTGGTGGGTGTGACCCAACAACTAGTTCGTCTATCCTCGAAGGTGTCGTTATAAGCTTATAGCTGTATTTAAGAATATTTTTGACTGGTGTACCACAATCTAGCTCTACAATCCTGGTGCTGCTCAACTTCTCAAGGCTGAGGTGAGACCAACGCGAACCAACTAGGTAATCTAACACTCTTGAGAATTTTTTTTTTCCAATAACCCAAGATTCTCCCCCAACTTGTCAAACTTCCCCTTTGTTAGGAGCTTTGTCAAACTATTAACCATATGCAACTTTGTTAGAATGTGGTCCAACACTACTAACTCCCTAATGAACTTGGAATCTTAGGAAATTGTATTGAATATCAATGTGTTTGAAATGGTCATGACACATTGGATTTTCATAAAGCTTGATGTAACTTTGATTCTCACAAGAGACAATATTGTGCTTCAACAACTGATTGGTTGACTCTACAATCAAGTTGCAAATCTAGATAGCTTCATAATAAGTATATGAAACTGCCATATACTTTGCTTCAGTGGAACTGAATGCAATTGTTTCTTTCTTCTTGTTGATTTAATAAAAATGATTTATAAAATGATAATAATGATGTTTAAAATGAGCCTTATGATGGTCTATTTATACACATTGATTGTTCATGAGGTGTAGGAGTATGTTTATAACATCACTGCCCTTGAAAGCTTTGTCTTGAAAGCATGGTAATTAGAATTTTCTCTAGTTAAGCACATTTTTGTGGTGGAATGAAGTTTATCCGATATCTATTTATACTTTGTAGAGGTTTGACTTTGTTTGTCCTTTGAGTGTTGGTGAGGTTTATTTGTATTTTTTGCATCATAGTCTAAAGTCTTTTGACCTGATTGTTTAACATGAAAGCTTTATGCTTATTGGAAATATATTTTAAATACCTGCATGGTCAAGAAACTATCATGGTTAATAAAATTACTAATTAGGTACTACAGAAAGAGGATGATGTTGAGAGGGCTTGCCTGGGTGACTCTTGGAGCAACCCAGAGGTGGTCAGACAAAGCTCTTCTAAGTTACAAATCTGAAGAGAAAAAACTGGTGATGTATATGTGGTTGCTCCACCTGGGCTCTATGGAAAATCTTGGTAGAGAGTGTTTACCTTTCCGTGTCTTCACGAAAGTAGGTTGTCTGGTCAATAAGATCACTACATGTAGGTGATGGTTCTGTAGTAAGTTCTCAGCCTTATCTTCAGAATGGCTAATAGAGAGGATCAGGTTTGAATACAGGATATAATTTGATGAATTTGGAGATTTAGAGTTAAAGAAAAAATTGTGATGATGTTTGGATGGGTGCTAATTTTTAGGGTTTTCCATTTTTATAATTTTCTTTGTTGTGATTTCTACCATGCTACCTAGTTGCATTCCTGTTTCCCTAGCATTTTAACTTTTTCGATGTTTATCTCTCTATTGTTTCTTGCCCCATTTGAAATGTAATCATTATTTGGTAGGTTTTTTCTTCAATATAGTGTGAATATTTTTCCATCACACAGCTTCTGTGGGGTTTGTCTACGCAAATAGCTTGTAAGGCCCATTCATCAGGGTATTTGATGAAATGAAATGATTATCGATGATCACCAACTAATGGTACCTGTAGAGATTTACTCTAACAATTCTATAGTTTTCCTTTGCCAACAATTATACAACATTTTAACCTCATGAATTAGTCTCCTATGTTCTCTTAGTTGATTCTATAAGCACTTATTGCTGTTGTGAAAGCTTTTACTCTCTAGTCCCATTGAGCTATTTCAGTTATTTGTGGACATTGATCTATTTTCATTTCATTTCTTCAATTTTTCTAATTGTTATGCATTGCCTTTGGCCAGTGCCTTATTTCTTACCTATGCTTTTTCTTCTTAAGAATTCCAGCCAGCCAGAGCAACAGGGGCAGCAGGAGTCACGCAGTCTAGCCAAAGCCCAGCAGGGGCAGCGCAGTGGTAGCAAGAGCCACGCAGGGCTAACGCAGGCCCAATCAGGGCAGCGCATGGGCAGTGTAAGCCCTTCAGGTGTGACGCAGGCCCTTACTGAGCAGCGTAGAGGTCGACGCAGGCCAGTTAGGCTAATGTAGAGGGATTCAGAGCAGCATATTACTGTCTTTTTTATTTCTTTGTTGGGTGAACCAATTTTGGTGCCCAGGATTGTTGTACTTAGATTCTACATAATAATGAAAACCCTCCAGAGCTAGCTGCACCGGTTTTCCCACATTGGGTTTTTTCCGGGGTATAGTTGTCCAGAAAATCTGTGTGTCATTTTTTCTATGAGCATGTTATTCAGTATTTGTTTTATATGTGTAGGTTGCTAGTTGTATTTACTATTTACTTCGCTAAGTTATTGAATATTTCAGAAATTAACATGTAACTTAATTCAAGTAGGAGAAGTAAATCAAGATACTGCAATATGGTTTCTTAGATTAAGAAATTTTCACATTCCCTAGGTCTAGACCCATAATTAGGTCACCTAGGGCAAAAATTTCCCAGGAATCTAGCTAGAGGAAAAATTCTATCTCCTAGAGGCGGCTACATTGCTGGGTGCCCTCACTCTCCTCAGAACTTGGGCCAATTCCGACGGTGGAATATCCAGATACCTCAAGCCCTAGCTCTAGGATCAAGTTTTTCATAGGTGTTCCCAAGGATAGAACCTAGTAGGATCAATTTGACCTATCGACGTAAAAACACTTGTCTGATCCTTTCCCATCACCTTGTCCAGGATAAGAACATCATTGGTTGTTAAATTCTATCCCCGAACCTAGGCTGGGTCCACTTGGCGCCGTGTGGTCCCATTTGGTGTCAAAGGCCTTTCATCAAGGACCATTTGGGAATCCAAGTTCCCAAAGGATTTTAGGGATTGAGAACTTCCTTCATAAGTCTTATTCTTCTCCCTCAACCCTTCAATCCCCCTCTTCTCTCCCTAGAAGATAATTACCTTTCTTAAAAGGAAAGAAAGTCCCACTCTTTATTTTATCGTAGGGAAAGGGTTTCGAGGGTCACTTCCCACCTATTCATTGACCTATACTCTACAAGTGACTTCCTAAACTACCGGGACTCCACCCATCGATAAAAGTCCGTGAAGAGAAAGAAGCCTTAGCTGTGGTGACAATGGGCTAAGCCTCCATCGTTTCCCTTGTCCTAGCTGTTGCCCTCTTAGGAACCCCTTTTAGATCCACTACTAGTTTGAGTGGTAACAAGTTGTTCACAATTCCATTTGTAAAAAACTCTTTGGTATGCCCACTTTTGCCATACTACAGCTCCAAGATGAGAAGTCCAGGGCTATGGAGGCTGCCCTTCTTCTCACTGAATCAATCCTCTACAATATAGTGAACTAGGGCTAGTTGGTTGGCCCACTTGACTGTTACTTTAGTCCTTCAAAGTATGCACATCCTTAGGCCCTATACACCTGCCCTTCTACCAATTTTGTTGTCCTTCACTAGAACAAGATTCAGGGCTCTTCTTTGACAGTAACCTAACAACCCTCCAACTGTACTTGGCCTACCATCAATCTGCCCAACCACAGTCAATTCCTTTTATTGATCTAGGGCCCACAATATTGTCTTCATCTAGGGCTCTTCAAATCTTCCACCTAACAATGGTTTGAGTCCTCTCAAGATCATTGTTCTTGTGTGTCGACAATTTGATCTATTTTTTCCAATCTATGAACAAATATGAACTACTCCTCTTATCATACTTCTAACAATCTGTAGATGACTGAACTAGGGTCACAAATCAGCCACTAAAAGTCCATTTACTAATTTTTTATAGGTTTCTTCAGATCTTTGTCTAAAAATCTATGGAAAGTCCACCAAAATAAACTCCTCTGCATGTCAATCCATTCTTCATATGGCACATTTCTTCTGCATGCTCAATCTTCTGCTCAGGTTCCACCCTCCTTTGGATCTATTGTCTCCACACATACTGAATCTGCAAACCATCTTCCAGATCTGCAGTCTTTATTGCAGAAATAAACCTTGCTCTAAGGGTCACAACCCATCTTCTTCTACGCAATTTTTTCACAGTCTTAAGGTCATACCTTATGAACTAAACATGCTAGGAAACTGTCCTAACTAGGGCATTATACTTATGTACTTCTAATTGTTGTAGAACAAACCCTATCCACACATAGAAAAAACACGACTCTTGCCTCCATAAGAGACTCGACCTAGCTCATATGGATCCATAGATTCTGGGAATTTCTTTGACTGAATCTTGACATGAACTTCAGATCTCAATGTCGACCCTCAAACTAGGGTTAACTCAGTCAATATTACGCCTGCGTCGACTTCTGTTATGGCTCTAAATTATAGTGCAAGCCCTGCTCCATTTATGTTGGTATTTATCACAGACCTTGCGGCCTACTAACCACCACAAGGCAAGATGGTATCAACCCTCTCTTCTATTTCATGTAGAAAACCTAACCAACGGGATTCAATCTGATCTTGTAATCATGTACTAAAACAAGATATCGAATCCTTCCTACAATTTGTGGAAACAAAACACAATTGCACAATCACATATAAGTAATAGAAAAAAGTTATCAATCGCACAACACAAGATGTATCTGGGGAAGCAACTGCTCAAAACCCTCTATCTCTATTTTGTATAAGTCAAGGAATCATGAAACAACACAATGCTTAATCCCTCTTGAGATTCTCCAACACTCTGCCAATTGTCTCCTGCTGATCTAGGAAAAATTGGTCTAGTACTTAGCCAATTCTTAGCCTTCCTTCAGCCTGCCTTACTCATGCAATTCCTATGGAATTATCTCCATATTAATTAGGAAAATCAACCTTCCTTGATTCGCAATGGGAAATTTTATATAAATACAACTGATAGTTATGTTCCTCTGAACTGTGTTACAATAAGGATCAAGGGTATTTTTATTATTTAAAATAAGATAAAACCCTAAACAACCAAAACCCTATCCTGAGGAGATGTAACACCAAGAGTTTATGGGCCCCATTGGGGTTAGTTGGGCAGCCAACTTCTTGGGGTTGTAACTTGGTCATATGATCTTCGTTTGACGCACATGATACCTCGTTAGAAAGATCTCTCCGAGGACTACAACTACTAATATGATTTCTATGAAATCACCAAACCTTTCATGCCCAAAAAACATCATTTTGGGCCTCAAAACGACTCCGAAAGTTCAGGACCCGAAAAAATGACAAAAATAGTAAATTGTGCTATAATTAAGGAAACTAAAAAACTGAAAGAGACAATGGTGAGGGCCCAAGTGGAATAGGCGGGTGGCCACCAATATCCACCTTGATCACCTTAAATCGAATTTCTTGAGCTAACTCAATCATCATGACTTAGTTAATTGACACAAGTTGTTATGAGACGAAATTACAATTTATTGTCCAATTTATTTAAGGGAAAAATAAATTAGATGCCTCACATTCCTCACTCCTGGTACATCAAAATTCCTCACCAGTGTGGGTGCATTTTTTTTTTGTCCTTTCTAGTCGCCAATTTCACTGTTTCTTGTTGCAAATTTCAACACTCCCTCTCAACAATAAAGGAATTCAATCTATCCCCATCCGATACCTTTGGAATGTTCTGCATGCTACACTTCTCTAGTGTTGTTTGCACCTGCAAATCCTAAAATTGAATAGCCTCTGAACAACTGAATTAGTATAATGCATCTATCATCAGAGTCTTCTAACTGCTGCTAGCTACTGCACCTATCTAGTGCTGGATTCTCTACATTGTTGCTGACATCTGCATCCGTGCCCTTTGAACTATTGCTAAATCTATTTGTGCTCCGGTATTTGATATCTGTCACTATGATTTCTTTCTTGCTGACATATGACTACATCAATCTAACTGATCCTTCCTACTACTATTGTACTGTGGGCTTCTCGTAGCCAGGTTCGATCCACGAGACACGCCATCTCAATGGACCTTGCCCAAATTTCTTATCTTGGGATTATGTCTACACATAACCCCACCTTACACCTCGAGGTATGGCTGCTCCCTCTTCCCATCTGGCTCGAAATTTCCCCCTCATGGAGGTCTCTGCTTGAGTGGACGCTTCCACTCGGTCTCCTCTCTGCTTCTCCAATTGTGGTAGCTACTCCACAACCTTCTGAGACTGCTTCTCATGAGGATGCATGTTGAGAGGTAGTTTATGCTCCCTCTAAACCACCAAGTCTCTAACTTCTTCCTTTCTCCTCAAAGCTTTGCATTCATCTGGTACCTCAAGTGCATATAGGTTCTTGACTCGCGCACAGTGTAATTGTCCTGAAGTTACAAAAAGTTTCTAAAAAAGAGTTGATTTTAAATCGATGATATCTCCCTCATCCGAGCTCCGATTTGACCGATTTTTTTTTCCACTTGGGTAGATTTTTGCAAGGAATCCAAATATTCTATTTTTTTTCGAAAATTTTACACCAAAATCTTCAGATATTCTCTACAAACTCGCTGCCCAAAAAATTCCTGCTCTGATACCATGTAGAAAATCTAACCAACAAGATTCAATCTGATCCTGTAATCTTCTAAAACAAGATATTGAATCCTTCCTACAATTTACGGAAACAAAAATTGATCGCACAATCACATATAAGTAAGAGAAATAAATTATCAATCACACAACAACATGATGTATTTGGGGAAAGCAACTAATCAAAACCCCTCTATCTCTATTGTGTATTAAGTCAAGGAATCATGAAACAATACAATGCTTAATCTCTCATGAGATTCTCCAGCACTCTGTCAATTGTCTCCCGTTGATCTAGGAAAACTCGGTCTAGTACTCATCCAATTCTCCTCCTTACTTCAGCTTGCCTTGCTCATGCAATTCCTAGGGAATTAAATCCTTATTAATTAGGAAAATCAGTCTTCCTTGATTGCGCAATCCATCATGGCATCCCAATGACTTTATAATTGCACATGGGAAATTTTCTCTGAATACAACTGATAGTTATGTTCCCTTTAACCTCTGTCTCAATTGGGTATTCCTAGAAACTAACATACATGCAACTATTAATAGTGAATTATCAGTTATCTGATTGATCACTCATTGTGAATTAAATCTAATTTAATTCACCGGACCTCTCACTAGCTCATCACTCAGTTAGAACTAGTTAAACTGATTTTAACTCATTTAATTGAGTTAATTACACTTGCACCCCACTAATGCATCAACTTCAACTGGACCCCAAAAATATTATAATCCCTCTAGATGCCTCATATTAGACCCTCAACTCGAATTTCTTGAGCTAACTCAGTCATCATGACTTAATTAACTGACACAAGTTTTTATGAGATGAAATTACAATTTATTGTCCAATTTATTTAAGGGAAAAATAAATTAGATGCCCCACATTCCTCACTCCTGGTGCATCAAAATTCCTCACCAGTGTGGGTGCATTTTTTTTGTCCTTTCTGGTTTCCAATCTCACTGTTTCTTGTTGCAAATTTCAACATTTCAAAATTTGATGCGGCCTTCACACAAAGACACCATTGAAATCACATGCCCATATTCTCATGAGAAACCTCTCTTAAGCTCGATCTGCCAGAAGAGAACCAATAATATGCCATCCTACTTCCTAGCGCAAACCGACCATTAAGGTATGCAACATTCTTCTGAACCCTCACATGATGATCTTGCTCTTGGAGGATGATCATGACCTCCCTTTAGCAACCCTTACTCGGCCCTCGTACTCGACCTACTTTAGGACTACATCTCTCTTCACCCCCTTGATGTGCCATATAGTGGGAATACATGTCAAACATGCTAATATGTGCCAAGTGATAAGGCATGCCAAGATGTGCAAGGGTGTGTCAATGCGTGTCAGGGACTGTCAAGACAACAAAAGGGAGAAAAAATTTAAACTACAAGGAAATGAACACATAAGAGGGTTAATAAGTCATCAATTTACCTTTTCCAAGAGGGGCATGCTAGGCACACTAACACTAGGCAGCAATAGGTTCCAAGTGCAAAGTCTTAGTGCATTCTAAGTGCCAAGTATTCCTTTGTTGTTTCTCATCTACTTTCCAACAACTGATCATCACAAATAAATTTAATATTAAACCATGCTAAATCATACCAAGGCATCTCAACGTATTCCATACATGCTAAGACTTTCCAAGCGCCAACACGTGCCAAGCGCCAATATGTGTCAGGGACTAGTGTTATGCATGTTATGAAGTGGAAGGGAATGTTGAAGAGTTCTAAGGTGTGCTAGAGAGTGATAATGCATGTTGATGAGTGTTAAGGAGTACTAGGAAAAAACATTAAGGGAGCACTAGGTAAAAATTCATGGAAGTTAATGAATACGAGGAATGTGTACTGCGAGAGACTAGTATTAATGGTCAGTGTTAGTTGTCATGCCAAGGAGGGAGTGACAAGGTATGCTAAGCATTGGTAAGGCATGCTAGGGAATATCAAGGCATGTTAAGAATTCCCAAAGTGTGCTTGGAAGTTCCAGGGTGTGCTAATTATATCATGTGCCAATTAATAGTGCCAAGATATGCCAATACATGCTAGGTGCTAAGGATGTGGCGTAGGGTGCCAGGGTATATCAATATATGTCAAGGCAACAAAAGGAAGAACCAATAAGAGGGTTAATAAGTCAGGACTTTATCTTTTTGAAAAGGGGCATGCTAGGCACACTAATAATAGTTCCCAATACATGCCAAGTGGCATTGTGTGCCAAGTGCTAATGTATGTCAATGCATTCAACCAAGGTGTTCCAGGGCATGCTAGGGACTATATGCAGCATGCCAACACATGCTAGGAGAGTTCCATGTTGTGCTAGCGCATGCCACCATGTTCTTGGGCGTCAATGTCATCACAAGATGTTCTAGGTACAAAGATGTTCCAAGACATGTGGGGTGCTAAGAAATGTTAGTGTGTGCCAAAGCATTAATTTAAGGTGTGCCTAGATTGTTGAGGATTGTTAGGTCTTTCTCATTAATAGAATTGTCAGAGCTCGATTATGTATTAAATAATATATTTCCTACACACAATAGTGGAACTTTATCTAAATGGAATTTTCTAGATAATAAACTTAATAGATATGAATCATGTGTTGACTCGTAGGAAATCTCTATTCGACTATTCATTACTTGAGGGAAATGATACATGCTTATTACTTCTTAAAAAATTGACTGACCCTAACCACTATGGCCTTGGACATATTATAAAAAATGCTCCACAATAATGGTATTAAATCGTTATCTTTTGACAAAAAATATATTAACAGGCACATAGCGTCATCAAAAACTCATTGGAATGATCAATGATGACAAACATTTTTTGATCGTCACCAAAACTAACAAAAAGAGCATTGGTGAGGGTCATTAAAAGTTCATCACTAGAAGTGTCACCAAAGAGAGAATTAGTGATGGGCCTTTAACGACCCTCACCAAAAGTGAAATGTCTTTGGTGATGGACCATAAAGGACCATCACTATATACACTTACAGTGACAGTTTTTAGTGATCAATGATGACGAACATTTTTTGACCGTCACCAAAAGTAACAAAAAGAGCATTGGTGAGGGTCATTAAAAGTTCGTCACTAGAAGTGTCACCAAAGAGAGAATTAGTGATGGTTCTTTAACGACCCTCACCAAAAGTGTCATTGAAAATTTCTTTGGTGACGGACCATAAAGGACCATCACTATATACACTTACAGTGACGGTTTTTTAATGACTGTCACCATATGTGACATTGGTGATGGACCTTAAAGGTCCGTCACAAGAATGACCCTCACCAATGTGCTTTTTTCTTGTACTGAGTGGCCTACAAACTTGCATTGCCGCCAACAATGAAATTCCATGATGTTTTCCATGTTTCATTTCTTAAGAGATATGTGCAAGATGTTGATCATGTGATTGATTGATCCATATTTCAGGTGGAACCAGATGGAAAATTCCAGCCAAAACCTCAAGGCATATTGTAGCGGAAACAACTCATGCTACGTAACTGATCTGTATGTGAAGTTGCTTGAGATTTATGTACATTTTGCAAGTGATTAAATTAGGGTTTAAATCCTCTTTTTTCAAATTCATAAACACATAAACATTTAATTAAAACTCAGTTTTTTTTATTAAACATAATATAACATCACCATAATAGTAAACACTACACAACAAATGATGAAGGAGTTCACCCCTCATGGGCTACATGTCATGGTCTAGCTTCCAATGGTTGGGCCTCTTTCATTATGCTAAAAAATGGTGTTTACATCCAGTCACAGTGCTCAAATTGTTGTAATGATATCTCCAATGGATTCAAAATTGTCAAAAACCCCTGTCTAGCCTCATTCTAGTCCCAAAAAGGATTAAAAATGAAAAAGTTATGATCCCCCTAAGTTTTTCTGCAATTCGTCCTACAAATTCGCTAATTCAGCTAACTATCCTATAATTCCGACACTTTTTCCACTAACATAGTGACAATTTAGACTCCCGCCAATGCAAATTGTGGCCTCTTTAATCACGCTGGTGACCCCCGTACCCGGCCAAAAAGGCACCAAGTGGCTAAATAAGCATAGTTGATCTTGTGGTTTTCCCGTCGGTGGAACTCCACCTGGGTTTCGGTGCTGAGCTAAGGTTTAATATGGGTCGGGTTAGCGTAACCCTTCCCCCGATAAGTTCCGCTACCCTTTTGTGTTATGCATCGGGTAGTTTCCAAACTGTGTCATGTGAATCCTGGTCGACCTGGCAACTGACCGTCGGAGACTGGAGTGAAGGTTCCCGTGGGCGGTGACAAAAGGTTGGAGATGGGTTAGCATTGGTGGCTAGACTACATATGAACACCGCCTCTAATCAGTACTTAACTTCCATGATAACCTTGATAACTTTGTCGGGGATATACATTGGACTTTGGTTAGGGTTTGAACATACAATTGCGATTTATTGTTTGCTTCACCGAACATAGCATAAAATTTTGGGTTTACATTATATAATATGGTTTAATGTTGTTTACATATCACATTATCCGGGTTTAGGGTTAGCCCCTAACCTTGGTCTGTGGACCGGGGTCGGGGGTTAACCCGGTCCAACCCCCAAATGTACCCCCATTGCAACTTAAATATTGCTTTAACCCTATGTATGTTAAGAATCATGTTGTGGCGTATTGGTTGGGCACCGATCTTGTTGGTTGGAGGTTCTGTGTTCGAGTCCATTGGGGTGCTTTCGGTCCTATACAAAATTTTTAATTGGCCACCAAGGGGCCACATGGCAGCCTCTAGTAAGCCCACAGGCGCTCCTTGGTTGGTCCAACTCAAACCACTTCAAACCAATTAAATTACACCACCTCAAACCAATCAAATTGTGACATGTGGCAAATTTCCATAGGATTTGAATCAACCATGCAAATTCATGGTCCAGTCAGCAGTACAGACTTCTAACTGGGCAGACCTTCTCATCCCAAAACTAAAAAAGTTTGTTGTTTGCCCAAACGAATAGATCACGATTGTAGAAGCATACAGAGTTGGTTTTTCATTAAACGAGTTGCACCGGATTTAGAACGACGATATGTACACATTCGTTAAGGTTCCATACCATTCTGAAAACTTTGAATTTTGAGCATAAATTTGATCCACCAGCTCATTCCTCCCCCCTGGAAGCTTTTGGACCTCTTTATTTGTCAGTAAATAAATGAGGGTTAAGCTCCATCACCATTCCAGTCTCAATCCATTGAAAATTTCTTGAATGCGACACTTTGGTATTTTTTTGAAAACTGACTGTTATCCCCGACTTTGGCGACCTTGACTTGCTGTTGTAGATACCTTCTTGCTGCATTTTCCCAGAATATGCAGAACAAAAACCTTTCCTTGAAGGAACAAACACATTCTCTCCATGTTCGTCAATCAAGGAAATCTTAAACAACTTCAAATTCTTCTCACCTTGAACACTGTAGACTTGACGATGCTTAACATGTCTCACCTTGTGCTTGGCTCGAATTTTGACCAAAAGTGATCGCCATCGCCAAGTGAAGCCCACAAGAATAAATTTTGAACCTAATTCCCTCTTTGTCAAATTACTTTGGCACTTTCTCTTTGACCTTTGCACTCTCTTGCACTGGCATCTTGTTCACATCACTATTCAACAATGATGCATGCTGCTGCAATTTTAGCTGATCTTGTTTACTTATTTTAGAAGGAAACATGTTAGACTCCTAAAACATCTTATCACAAATATTAGTAACCTCAATGAAATAAAATTTTCCATTTGATGCATTTCCTTTAAAGGCCTCATTCACAACATCTTGATTCTTGAACATTAACAAAGCAAAATTCCGACTAGCATTAACATTTCTCTTCATTTGTCCAACATGCAGAAGAGGCAAATTCATCTTCTTACTATGCGCTCTAACAATGTACTCAATCCCATTCTTGAAAAAGTGTTACTTATTATCATGGCGATGAAAGATTGCTGTCATATCATGAAGATATTGGCTTCCCAAAACAATACCAGAAATATCAAGGAGAACAATATCAAGTTCAACTTCATCAAGAAAGTTTGCAGTGATTGCAAATCTAAGTATTCATTTCCTTGTCACCTAAAAAATTGAATTCTTACATATCTAACCTAAAGGAAAAGGTCTTGGATGAGGAATGGTCTCTAAATCCAACTTATTAACTAAATCTTCAGAAATAAGATTTGCTTGTGAACCATTATAAAATAGGGTGTCAATATTGGTATGCTTTGAAATGACTCTAACATGGAAAAGCTCAATTGTTGTTTCATCATCTTGAGTACTATTGAGACAACTTGAAGAAATATTACTTGCAATGTCCTTACCTTTCAACCCATTTTTGTGATCTTTGTTTTGTATCTGGAATCAGAACCTAAATCATGTGTTATTGTTGCAACCGTTTTCTCCTTCTCCTTGTTTTTCAACTTCTTGGGTCTCATTTATGGATGAAGTTTCCAACAATGATCTTCATCATGCCCGTATTTGGAACAATGATTGCATGTGATTTTATCTTTCTCCATCTTGATGGATGCATTCTTCTTACCTTTCCCCTTGTACTTACCCTTTTCTTTCTCTCCAAACTCAAGGGTATTCTCACTTGCCTCATCTAAAACATGTTTCCCTTTTGCCTCTAGATGTGTGGCCTAAACACAAACTTCATCTAAATTTGAAGGATTAAACATGAAAATAGTATGTCATAGGTAACTGTGCAAACCTCCAATGTACTTTAACAAAGTTTCTTGAGATGTCAAATCTACACCCAATATTAGTGCTCTTCTCCTAAACTCTTGGGTATAGGTTTGCACACTTTGTCCTTTACCTTGCCTAAAGTTTTTCCAGTCCATTGTAGCATTTTGAATGTATGCTAATGGAAAAAATTGTCTTCTCAAGGCATCAAAAAAATCATTCCAAGAGGTTAAGGCCTTACCATGTTTCTTGATGTCCTCTTCAGTGTTGGCTTCCCACCAAATAAGTGTCGCACTTTCCAATATTAGTGAAGCAAGTTGAATCTTCGTGTCATCATCCTTGATTCCTTGTATCCTTCAATACACTTCAAGTTGATGTACCCAATTATATAATCTTTCAACATTTACCTCTCCATCATACATAGACAAATCAAACTTTATGTCAAGCTTTAGAAATGGATTTTTACTATGACCTTTTGGAGAATGCATAAATGTTTGTGAAGGGCTTGTTATGGAAGAAGATTATGGTGAAAATGGTGGTGAGGATGGAGGTGAAGAGAATGGTGGTTTCAAAGGTGTTTTTTCACCATTCCCATTACCTTTTGGAGTCTTGTCTCCATCTCCTCCTTCTCCTTTTGAAGACTTATCTCCCTTTGGAGGATTGGAGCTCTCACCTTGCAACCTTGTGTTTCTCTCCTCATAGATAAATTTCATCATTTGTGTCACATCAACGAATGCTTTCCTAAAGTATTTTTAATCCTCTAACATATTTTTAGGCTCTCCTTCATGTGACATACTTGTTGGAGCTTCAACTACAACTTGAGGTAGAATTGTGGCAAAATTGCTCTCCTTTACCTTGACCTAACTTGAGGACTTGCAACCACAAGATTTTCTTATCCTCTCTTGAGCTTCAACTTTGTAAGCATCACATACACTTGCAAATAATTAAACCCTCAAAAAAATAAAGAAAACCTAAGCACCAATACCAAACTGATCTGTATGTGAAGTTTCTTGAGATTTACGTAAATTTTGCAAGTGATTAAATTAGGGTTTAAGACTCTTTTGTCAAATTCATAAACACATAAACATGAAATTAAAACTCAGTTTTTACAGTAAAAATAATATAACATCACCATAATAGTAAACACTACACAACAAATGATGAAGGAGTTCACCCCTCCTGGGCTACATCTCCTAGTCTAGCTTCCAATGGTTCAGCCTCTTTCATTATGCTAAAAAAATGGTGTTTACATCTAGTTACAATGCTCAAATGGTTGTATCGATAGCTCCAATGGCTTCATAACTATCAAAAACCCCTGTATAGCCTCTTTCTGGTCCCAAAAAGGATAAAAAATGAAAAAGTTACGATCCCCCCAAGTTTTTTTGCAATTTTTCCTACAAATTCGCTAATTCGGCTAACTGTCCTAAAATTTCGCCCCTTTTCCTGCTAATGGAGCAAAAATTTAGCCTCATGCCAATGCAAATTGTGGCCTCTTTAATCATGCTGGTGACCCCCATACCCGGCCAAAAAGGCGCCAATTGGCTGAATAAGCGTCGTCAATCTCGTGGTTTTCTCACTGGTGGAACTCCGCCTGGGTTTCGATGCTGACCTGAGGTTTAATATGGGTCGGGTTAGCGGAACCCTTCCCAAGAAAGTTATGCTACCATTCTTCGTTCCATGCTGGGTAGTTTCCAAACTGTGTCATGTGAATCTTGCTCGACTTGGAAACTGACCATCGGAGTGACAGTTCCTGCGGGCGGTGACTGACGGTTAGAGATGGGTTAGCACTGGCGGTTAGACTGCATGTGAACACTGACTCTGACCAGGACTGTTACACAAAATTTTTTCACTGTCCTTGAAATCCCCAACTCGCACATTGGAGGGTCATTTCTATGACCATAGCATCATGCTTTGAAAATACCATCCTTGCATCCCTTTTGATGAAAGCAACATTCTTCTTGTTGACAATTCCCTAAGCAGAGCTGTAAAAATCCCTGTTTTTTCCTTGGCACGAGTAGCCAGTTACACCCTCACGCTGATAGATAAATTTAACACTAAGCTCGCGCTAGTTGGTGCTTTGTGCCAGTTAGACACCCACACCAAGCTATTTATGGAATGTTTTTTTAAAATAGAGGCGGAGGTTCCATTCCAACCACCTCGAGGATGAGTCATTGGGAGTGGTTGAACTGAAACAACCACAGACTCCTTCCTTTAGCTAGTAGTTTCCACCTCCCTTGGAACTCTCCTAAAGGATATGACTCTCTCCCACCTTTGTAGGGATCCCAACCTCCTCCTTTTCCTCTATAAGAGAAACTATCTCTTTTAGTAGAAGCTAGCTGAACTGGGAGAATTATACATACTATAGCTGAGCTGCTAGAGAAGATAGAATGAGAAGGAATTACTTTGAGGAAAGATTGAGTCAATGAATTCTAATAGAGCTTAAGTCCTGTCTGAATTCCCTGAACAACATTTGAGATGCGCTTCGCCTGAACCCCGCTGGAGGAGACTGCGATGTCAAAGCATCGGTTGTACTCTTCCTTCTATTCATTTATATACATGACTACTGTTTGGTTCCACTATTGTGTTATGATGTTTATTTGATGCAATATGTTTAACCCTATTTGACTGGCTAATAGTTATGAGTGAAACTATTTTGTCATATGTTGTTCTTGTTCTTTTTCTTATGTGCAGGTATCTAAGTGTAATAGCGAACAGATTGTAATTTTCCAAGGCAGGAGCGAGAGGCCACTACTCTTTCTGTAACAACGACAGCGTTGGATTGAAGGTAGGTCAATCTACCATGTCTTTTGTTCATTAATTAACTAGTAAGAAACACTTTAGCATGTCCTTTTGTTACTAGACCCACCCTAGGGCTAAAGGGATCGTCTCTATCCGCAGAGAGGATTTACCTTCATAACAAATTGGTGACACCGTTTTATACCTAACTATGCCGAAGTAGCTAAAGGATTCACACAATTGTTAAAGCAGGGTGTTCCTTTTTATTGGGATTATATTGCTTAGAAATCTTTTGATGCGTTGAAAACATTGTTGGTCAATGCTCCTCTCATCCGCCCTCCAAATTATCATTGTGATTTTTCTCTTTATTTAGCTGCTGCTTTCAGCACGATTGCCATGGTTTTGGTACAAGACGATGATGATGGTCGTGATCATGTTATTTATTAATTGTCTCGTAACCTTCTTGACTCTGAAACGTGTTATGCGTATGTCGAGAAGTTAGCATTGGCTGCTGTTCAAGCCGTTCAACGTTTTCGTCATTATATTATTTTGCGTACAATGACGGTGATTTTTGAATGCAACCCCATGACCTACATATTGTCTTGACAATTGCTGGGGGGAAAATACTCAAAATGGATTGTTATCTTCCAAGAGTTTGATTTGGAATTTACTGCTGCCAAGTCTAAGAAATCATTGGTGTTTGCTGATTTACTCTATTCTCTCCCTTCCGACTCCGCTCTTTCTCGTTTTGAGGAATCCATTCCAGACAATTCGATTTTCTTGATTAGCACCCTTGATCCTTGGTATGGTGATATCATTGTCTATCTCCAAACTTCATCTTTTAGATCTGAGTTGACGAAGGATGCTCGCCGACGCATCCGCCATCAGTCGCAACCTTATTGTATAGTTGGAGATACTCTCTATCGTGTTGGAGTTGATTCCATACTCCAACAATGTTTGACTCTCAAGGAAGCTGAGAAAGCTCTGAATGATTGTCATAGTGGCACCTGTGGCGGTCACATTTCTGGTTATGCTACTGCACATAAGATTCTTCGTGCTGGTTATTTTTGGCCTTCTATTTTCAAAGACTGTATTGTCGCAGTTCGTAAATGCCATGATTACCAGATTTATCAACGCAAGTTGCGTGCGCCACCCATTACTCTGCATCCTGTCATTACCATTGGTCCCTTTGAAAAATGGGGCATCGATTTTATGACGTGTAACCCTCACTCGGCCGGGGGGCATGCTTATATTATCATAGCCGTGGACTACTTCACCAAATGGGCCGAAGCAATGCCTACACTTGCCGCTGACGGTAAGACAACTACTCAGTTCATATTCAATCACATTATTGCTAGGTTTGGTGTCCCTCAAGCCATCATTAGCGATCATGGTTCCCATTTTCGGCATTATATGGTGGCAGAGTTGACTTCTAAGTTGGGTCTGCGTCACGACAGCTCAACGTCGTACTACCCTCAAGCCAATGGCCAGGTTGAAGCTGTGAACAAAGTTCTTATCACAATGCTTCAACGTACGATTGGGATCCACAAATCAAATTGGCATCTCATGTTGTTTTCGGCTCTTTGGGCATACTGAACCTCAATTAATAATGCAATCGGGTTCACTCATTTCCAGTTGGTTTATAGCCTGGAAGCTACTCTCCCAATTGAATGTGAAATACCTTTGCTCAAGTTGGCTGTTGAATTACTGCCAAATAATTCACCAGAAGAAGAGTGTCTCCTTTATTTAGAAAGTTTGGATGAAACCCGCTGCTTTGCTACTCTCGTTATTGAAGCACAGAAAAAGTGGGTCAAAGCTCATTTAGATCAGTCAGTTTCCCCTCATTCTTTTTTTGAAGGAGATCTCGTCCTCCTGTATGACCTAGCTCATGATAATATGGGGGCAGAAAAATTTCAACCTATGTGGCATGGGCCCTACATCGTTAAACGTGTGTTGCAAAATGGGGCCTATGAGCTAATTGACTATGAAGGTCATCCTCTTGAACAACCCAGAAATGGGTTGTATCTCAAAAAATATTATGCGTGAGTCATTCATGCGTAATAGGTGTACATAGGTGTTGTTTTCATTTTTGTACATGTGTTTGGTTTGGTGTGCTTTGTGAGCATTTTACTGCTTATTGGGTCTTTCTTATTATGCAGATGTCTATTACCCCTTATGTCGGTTTCGCGGATGGTGCTTCCCTCAGTACTAGGAATTTGTCTTCAGCAACCTGGGTAATTTATGATCCTGCTGGTGAGTTGATAGACCTGCAAGGTATTTGTCTAGGACAAACTACAAACAATGTCGCTGAACATAGCGCTGTCATTGAGTTATTAATCGAGGCAATTGACCTCGACATACGCACATTGCTTGTAAATCTAGATTCACAGCTTGTCATTCTACAAATCAATAATCATTATTCAGTTAGAAATCCGCACATTCTGAGATTGTATTTACGTATTCGTTTGTTGGAAAGACATTTTGATTCTATTACCTATCAACATATTCCTAGACGAATGAACAAATTAACTGATACAGTGGCTAACATTATATTAGATAGACATTTGCGTAATTTGTAAAAGCATCATCATATGTAAAATATCCATGTAAGGAAATAGGTGTATATATATCACATATTTTCAGCCATGTGCATCATAACTTCAAAAAATATGTGTGTTTCTGTTACATCTCGAGACATCATTTCTCCCAAATATGCAGATAAAATAAAACCTAGGAGTCTAATAAGCATGGTGCTCATGATAACATGTCACTGCCCGTACTAGCTGCCTCAGCAAACGATGAATTCGGTTGGGCACCCCTACGGTATGTCTTTGGTAGGCGCGAGGAACATCTTCAAAACGTGCATAATCCGGGACTCCTCGGGTGATCCCCTTCAGGTTGTGCACTATCTCATCTTCCTCGCTGCCCTCGCCTTGAGGGTCGAAATTGCGAGGGATTCACCTTGCTATCAGTGACATGCCGGCAGGTCTCTCTGGACCAACGTCTACAATTACATGGATTTAATGTTAGAACATTCATAAGTAAAAAAAAAAATTCATAATACCCATAAAACTTAAACAATAAGTCTCACCCAAAACTTCATCCCAATCTTCTCCCTTCGGGAGTGGGAGGTCCGGATCATTAGTGAAATCTGTACTAGAATAGGGCCAGTCCTCCACGACAATCAGTTGTCGGCGGAGCCAATAAAAAAATTCCGGTCTCCAGGACATCTGTTGACCACCCCCTACCCTTGGCATCAGAGCTGCCCATCGAGCCATCCGTGCTTCTCTCGTTGGTGGTGTCAGGACTATGACCTCCTGTCACTGAAAAATGGGTAGTCGTTCCAAGAAGAACAATACCAGAATAGATCCATAACCAAATTGTTTCAATTTGGACTTCTTGCATTTCGTTAATTGGCACTTCATATTTATTGTCACGGCCTCTGCCCAGTTGTAGATGGTCGGTGCCAAGCAGTCTACAACAAGAAGCAACTGTGACTTTGTTGCTTCGTGTGGTGCTTGTGATCCCGCAGCTCGTGTGATGGTATGTAGTACCACTCGTAGTGTCAAATCTGGGATAGTTTGAATATCAAATTTCCCACTACCTGATTCCTTCTGTGCTCCTGGACATACCCTGTCTATTACCATGGTCATGTTTTCCATGCAAGGCTGGGCGTCGGTTAGGATTGTTGCTGCTCATCTCCGCGATAATCCTGTGATGAAATACACGTCCGAGAATTCAATCTCAAGTTCTTGATCCCAAAGGATGAACTTCTCTTGATTTTCGTCCCGTATGCTGAAGAGATACTGTAGTAACTCTGGTTGGGCTTGGAGACATGGTGTTAGGAAGATTTTTTTTAGACCACAGTTTCTGAGAGCTTCCATGACTCCCTCATTTTCCATGGCTAGCTCGTCTTCTTCGCTATGTTCCCATTCTTTCCATTCAATGACCATTTTTATTCTTTCTACTTGCAAACACATTCATATGAGTGGTATTAGTCAATTTTGAACCTTAAATTTGTGAATAACTTGTGTATTTGATCAACATTTTTCCTAAAAAATGGTTTGCACTGTTGGCGCGCCCTAGTATAGAAAATCGGGCGGTTGGCGTGACTCCGTGCCCGAAACCCACGGCAACCGCTGAGCCCTAATTTTTTCATTTCCTCCCCCAAAATTTGAAATTGAAAATTGAAGATAGTAAGAAATGACTTAAAATGACAAGAAGGATCTCGACTCTTACCTGGAACTGACGGATTTTCAATTGGTCTGCTGGATCAGCCGCTATCGTCGCCGCAAGATTGCATAGTGAAATGGGTAACTATTGCTCCACAAGAGGTAAAAAGTGAAAAGTAATTATTTTTACCATTTTTTGCATTTTATAACTTTTCCACAACCCTAATTAGGTTTTAAGACTTGTTTTTTGATTATTTTATTATATTATTTTCGAAAAATGGGTTTTACACATGTCCCTTGAGCAGCAACAGGTTTTTCATGCGACAATGATGAAGTAATGAGTTATATTTTATACTTTTTTGGACTCGGTAAAAACATGAAAAAGTCCATACTGGAGTCATCTTTTAGCTCTTTTCTGACTCTCTAAAATTGAAAAGATTGCCGAGATTCTTGTCATTTTAAACTTGTTAAATGGTTGTGAAACGATATCTACCCAGTATACGTTTAACCCTTTTTCGGGCTGGGATGGATTATTTACGAAAAAGGAATACCTCAGCCTATCGCTACTAAGAGGTTCTCTCAGACACAGTTTTCTACCTTTTAGGACCTGAGAGACTACCTACGAAAAGGGACTACTAGAGTTTTCTTTTTTTCCTTCTTTTCAAATTCTGTAAACATGAAAAGATGCCGAGTTATTCCTTTGTCAGTATTGTTAAACCCTGATGACATTGGACTTTGTCATCGTGAATTTATTCGAGTTCCTCCTTCCTAGGGCTCGTAAAATGTACTAGGTTGGATTTGTCTAAAGGACAAACTTACAGTGCAAGCATATGCTATCCCCTTCAAGCTTGTTTAAAAAAAAAAATTGGGGTACTCGCCAGAAATGGTGGGGGAAAATAGAACCAAGTTTTAGTTATGTTGGAAGTATGTCGCCCTTGAACATAGCACTTGTTTGCATCTATGTCAGGTTGGGAACATCTCATTTCATCATTTTTGCCTCCATGGGTTTGGGTAATATATTTTGATCTCTCATCTGCTCTTTGCCACGTCATCATGGCCTCAGATCCTTTGATGTCAAATACTGCCAAATCCAATGTCGTGCTATTGATATGTTCAAGAGAAGTTTGCCTCTTCAGTTCTCAACCTTCCTCTAATCCCCTGTTGGTCTTGATCTACTTTCATCATGTTCCTCTGTCTCGCGTCGATGATGTGGGAAACGTTATGGCCCTCCTTCGACTAGGTCACTTCCTGTCGACTTCAGCTCATTATCTAGGAATTTGATCTAGAGACTTCCTTCTGGTACCTTGGAGCCTGCATGCCTCAATGGTAGGTTTTTCGCATTCGACGCAAGGTTCACATCATTGACCTTCAATCGAGTGATTCTGTGGATGTTCGATGTTAGATCATTGTTCACATTTCGTAGATTGTACCTTTTGTACCTAGAGGACCATCGTCATCATTGGTGGTTTCTCTCACGTCTGTTAACAAATTTCATCATTGGCTGGTAATCAGATGATTTTCCTGCATGTTCGACTTCAACTCATATATTCACATGCTCGAAATTGTACTTGTTCGGGTCGAGATGGAGCGCAAGACCCTTGGTTTTTTCTGGTAAACTCCAGGCTACGGATTTTTGTGGATTATTATGACTTATTGCATGAATCTCTTGATTGGATGGCCGCGACCATAGCTGAGTCTATTTATTGATCCTTCCTGCTGGATGGCTGTGTCCATACCTCAGATCTCAATTTTTATATACTCTATTATGGATGGTTTCACCCATGCCACATGATTCATGTATCACAGATATCAGTTGTATTTGTAATTGCAGGTCTTCCGACAGTGGTGTTTGGTTTGAATGCGTTCTCATAAAGGATTTCACCCCTCCCTTCCTCTTGGACTTCATGCTTTAGGGGGAATCTGTTACACAACATTTTGTCACTGTCTCTGCAATCCCAAACTTGCACATTAGAGGGTCGTTTCTGTGACCAATGAGTAGTGTCATGCTTTGAAAATACCATCCTTACATCCCTTTTGATGAAAGAACCATTCTTATTGTTTACAATTCCCTAAGCAGAGCTGTAAAAATCCTTATTTTTGCCGAGTAGCCACTTAAACCCTCACGCCGATAGAGAAATTTAACACTGAGCCCGCGCTAGTTGGCGCTCTGTGCCAGTTAGACACCCATGTCAAGTTTTTTATGGAACGTTTTTTAAAAATAGAGGCAGAGGTTCCATTCCAACCACCTCGAGGATGAGTCGTTGGGAGGGGTTGAATTGAAAAAACCACAGACTCCTTCCTTTAGCTAGTAGTTTCCACCTCCCTTGGAACTCTCCTAAAGGATAGGACTCTCTCCCACCTTTGTAGGGATCCCAACCTTCTCCTTTTCCTCTATAAAAGAAACTATCTCTTTTAGTAGAAGCTCGCTGAATTGGGAGAATTATACATACTATAACTGAGCTGCTAGAGAAGATAGAATGAGAAGGAATTACTTTAAGGAAAGCTTGAGTTGATGACTTCTAAGAGAGCTTAAGTCCTATCTGAATTCCCTGACCAACATTTGAGACGCGCTTCACCTGAACCCTGCTGGAGGAGACTGCTACGTCAAAGCATCGGTTGTACTCTTCCTTCTATTCATTTATATACATGACTACTGTTTGGTTCCACTATTATGTTATGATGTTTATTTGATGCAATATGTTTAGCCCTCTTTGACTAGCTAATAGTTATGAGTGAAACTATTATGTCATATGTTGTTCTTGTTCTTTGTCTTATGTGCAGGTATCTGAGCGTAACAACGAATGGATTGTGATTTGCCAAGGCAAGAGTTAGATACCACTACTCTTTCTGTAACGACGATAACGTTGGATTCAAGGTAGGTCAATCTACCATGTCTTTTGTTCATTCATTAACTAGGAAGCAACACTTTAGCATGTCCTTTTGTTACTAGACCCACCCTAGGGCTAGAGGGATCGTCTCTGTCCGCAGAGAGGATTTACCTTCATAACAAGGACTTAACATCCATGATAACCTTGTTAACTCCACCGAGGATATACACTGGACTTTGGTTAAGGTTTGAACATACGGTTGGGATTTATTTTTTGCTCCACCGAACATTGCATAAAAATTTGGGTTTACGTTATGTAATATGGTTTAGCATTGTTTACATATCACATTCTTTGGAGTCGGGGTTCTAACCCTGGTCTGTGGACTGTGGTCAGGGGATAACCCTGGTCCAACCCCCAAATGCACCCCCATTACAACTTAAATAGTGCTTTAACCCTATGTATGTTAAGACTCATGCTGTCGTGTATTGGTTGGGTGCCGGTCTTGCTCGTTGGAGGTTACATGTTTGAATCTGTTGGGGTGCTTTCGGCCCTGTACAAAATTTTTAATTGGCCACCACGGGGCCACATGGCAGCCTTCGATTAGCCCACATGGCGCTCCTTTGTTGGTCCAACTCAAACCATTTCAAACCAATTAAATTACACTACCTCAAACCAATCAGATTGTGACAAGTGGCGAACTTCCATAGGCCGAAGGAGTCCAGTAAACCATGCACAGTCAGGGTCCTATCAGTGTTACGGAATGCTGACTAAGCAGCCTTATTCATCCCAAAACTAAAAAAATTTGTTGTTTCCCCAAATGAATAGATCGCGATTGTAGGAGCATACGAAGTTGGTTTTTCACAAAACAGGTTGCGTCGGATTCAGAACGACGAGATATACGCGGCTATTCAGGTTCCACACCATTCTGAAAAATTTGAATTTTGAGCATAAATTTGATCCACTGGATTAGGAACTGAGCAATAGAGAAATTTAAAGTGTAGTGGAAGCACTTTGGGCCCGATGTAGCTACATGGGATATGGATGATCAGATGTAGTATTTGTATCCTTCATTATTTTTTGGTTCAATAAAATGAGTTTTTTTGTATATGTGTGTGTGTGTGTGTGTGTAAATACCACAATGAGTTGTGTTATAAAGCTCCAATAAGTAGTATGTTTGTTTTTCTTTTTAGTAGGATTTCATTGTAAACACTGCATCGAGCTATGTTATAAATATAGGTAGTATGTTTTTTTTTCAACAGTTTTTTGGTCATAGGTGTTATAGAAAAACAAGGACAGTGTTCCCCTAAGTGGGAGGGGTTTGTAACAACCTTGGGTTAACGTTTCATGTAAAAAAGTAAATCAAAGGCAAAATAAGACCAAGGTCATGAGACATGTATTCTAAGTTTAATTTTGGGAAAAGCACTTTAGTGGGCATCACTTTTGGTTTATTAATGGCTATGGAAATTGGCAAAGGCATTGGCATAGGCAAAGAGGAAATAATTGGTATTTAATTATGAAAATAAAGGAAAATATGAGAAAAGGAAGGTGAAGGGACACAAATTTGCATGCTAAGGAAATTAGAGGGAAACTGAATAAAAAGGACACATTAATAAAAAAGGCATCATAGGATCAGTTCATGACTTTTTTCAATTCAGTTTGGCTCTCTCCTTTCATTCTCTCACTCATACACTCTTGCATACTTAGAGGATTCTTGGAGCATTTTGCAATCATTTGGATTTGGAGAAAGGAAAGCAAGGAGAAGGTTGGATCAACAACTTCAACAAGAGGATTTTGTAGGTAATAGGTGGCATGTGTGATTTCCTAGCTAAGGTGTGAATGATGGTACGTGCATTTATTTATCTGGTTTGTTTATTTTCATTGGCATGAGTTTTTCCTAGTTTGACAATGGTTTCAGCCTTGCCTTTTCATTTCCAGGATATGCATGGTGTTATGGAATTCATTATCAGTAGAGATTCTGATTACTGGAAGGTTTTGGAACCTGGTGAGGTGGTATTAGGAAAATTCCCAAGGGTTGGCGATGTAGACAATTTTCTCTAGGAAGCCCTCAACAGGTGGGTGGAGATAGGTAAATTCCTCAAGGTATGGTGAAGAAATTATGAGGCATCCAAGCTTGGTTTGGTTTTGGTGATCTTGAGGCCAGTTTAGGTGAGATCATGGTAGCTTGAGAGTGGAGGTGGTTTAACCTTTGGATTCTTTGGTTTTTATGTTGGTTTATCCCATGAGATCCCACATTCATGCTTGGAATATGGCATGGAGATTATTGGCTGAAAGAAATATTTAGTTCAACCCAATATATGGTCGAGTGGTATGTGGAAGTCCCTGACTTGGTTGGTTTTTGCATATGTTAATAAGAGCCATTTTCCTATTGTAATGTATGATCACTTGTACTTGTTATTGAGTTGATTTGAGGGTTAATATTCTGGTTATAAACATGGTTATATTATGTTCTCTAACTATGGTTCATGTTCATTATTTGATAAGTATTTGAATGGTTGATGAATGCATGGATAACAAGTGTTGTTGCATCTACTTGAGAGGGCATTAGACATTCTCGGTGATTCTCAGAGGAAATTCAGAGATTTAAGATAATATATGCATTCATGACCTGTAACTTATATGTAACAACCCCGGGCTAAAAGTTCATGCAATAAAGTTAATAAAGGAAAAATAAGACTAAGGTCATGGGATATGTATTCCAAGTTGAATGTTAGGTAAAACATCCAAGTGGGAATCACTTGCTATTTATTATGGCTAAGGGGAAATTGGCAAAGGCAATGGAAAAGGCATTGAAAAGGCATTATTGGCATCTTATTTATGAAAAAAAAAAATTATGAGAAAAAGGAGATGAAAGGTCACAAGTTGCATGTGAAGAGGAAATTGAAGGAAAAATAGAGGAAAAATGAAGAAATTAGAGGCATCAATAATAAAAAGGATCCAGAGCATCAGTTTAAGGCATTTTTTCAGTTTAGTTTTGGAATTGATTTCAGAGATGAGAAGAGCACCAAGAGGAGAAAGCAAGCAAGCAAAGGAAATTCAATGAAAGCAAATGAAAGTAAAGGAAAGCAAAGGAAGGACAAGGAAAGGAGGGATCACGCAAGAAAAGGTTGGATCAAGCTGCTTCAACACGAATACTTGCAGCTAACAGGTTGCATGTATAATTTCCTAGTTGGTTTTGGCATGCATGGTATATGCATGTGTGTATTTGGTTCATTTGCTATCATTGGCAAGGGTTTTGTCAGGTTTGATAATGGTTTCAACCTTACCTTGCCATTTCTGAATAACATGGTGTGATGGTATTCATTCTTGGTTGAGATTTTGATTTCCATAAGGTTTTTGGATCCGAGTGAGGTGGTCTCAGGAAAATTCCAAGGGTTGGGTATGGAGATGGCTTTCTCTAGGAAGCCCTTAATAGGTTGGTGGAAATAGGAAAATTCTTGAAGGGATGGTGAAGGAAATTCTAAGGCATCCAAGCTCGGTGTGGTTTTCTGATCTTGGAACTGGTTTACATGAGATCATGGTAGTGTGAAGGCAGAGGTGGTTTAAATTCTTGATTCCCTTGATTGTTTATGTATTGGTTTATCCCACAAGATTCCAGATTCATGTTTGGAATATGGCGCAGGGGTGATTGGATGAAAGAGAGATTTGGTTCAATCCAATATATGGTCGGGTGGTATGTGAAAATCCCTGACTTGGTTGGCTTTTGCATGTGATTTATAAGAGCTCTTTCCCCTTGTATTTCATGATTAATTATACTTTTTATTATGTGTCTTTAATAGTTATTATATCAATTTTATTTATCTTATTATATATTGGTTATAAGCACAGTTTTATGACAGGTTCAAGTTATGGCTCTTATCAGGTTTTTACTTTTAAATGTCTGGTTAATGAATGAATGACCTAATGGATGTTATGGCAGCTATTGTGAGAGGGAATTAGACCTTCTTGATGTTTCTTTGTTAGGTCCCTATATTACTAGTATAGTCCCTTATTGTTGTTAGTGTAACCCCCTTATTGTTATTATTGTACCCTTGTAACCCCCATTTTATTATTATTGTGCCCTTAAATTATTATTGTTAGGCCGGCTAGGATTACATTGTTCTACAATATTGTTCTACTAGGATTACATTATGGCCTATGGACTCCTATATAGAAGTATATTCTTTGTAAATTGTATCATCCAAGAATTGTTCATTTATGTAATGTATTGGAGGTTTCCCCCTCGAAGTGGCTCATTTCTAAGGCGTTGATATCTATTTTCTTCTATTTTTGGAGCTGGTTACACAACATTTGGTATCAGAGGTTTGGATTCTAGGGTTTTCCTGCTCCAAACAGGTCATCGTGGAAATTTCGCTATAAATTTTTTTCTAAGAAGTTTCAGAAGCTAAAATTTTAATGGTGTGAAGCTGAAATCCTGAGGAAGATTGTCTAAAAATTTCAGAGCTTGGTTCGCAATATTTTCGGAGATATGATCTGTGGAAGTTAGGTCTTTTTTCAGGCTCCTAAACAGGTCATCGTGGAATTTGCGCTATAATTTTTTTTCTATGAAGTCTTAGAATCTAAAATTCATATGTGGCGAAGCTGAAATCCTGAGGAAATTAGTCAAAAAATTGCAGAGCTTGGTTCGCAATATTTTTTGAGATATGATCTGTGGAAGGTAGTGCTTTTTCAGGCTCCTGAATTTCATCTCAAAGAGGTGATCGTGGGAAAATTTCAATAACTCTCTCTCTGGGCATCGGATTGGAGTGCCATAAAAAGTGGTCACAAGTACACAAAATGTAGTTTCTTGGCTATAAATTTTAGAGACAAAGGACAAAAAAGCGACACGTGGAAATTCGTACAAGTTCGCTCTACTGAACCAATCCATAATTAGGTCATTGTGGGAGATTGGACACAACTTTGTCTTGGAGATTCCAAATCAGGTCAGACCTGTGGCATTCGAAAGATAATTCAAAGGGCTATCTTGGTACTGAAATTTAGTTATTGAAGTGCTACAATCATAGAGATAATCCAATTGCAATATCGAGCTCCTAAAAAGCAAGAAAAAGGTGTGTATTTTTTTTTCCGAATTGCATAAGTCTTGTTTGAGGAATCAATTTGAATTGATTCCAAGGGCATATTGTAGAATAGATATCAGTATTAGGTTCTAAAAGATGCCTCGTAAAAATAATTCAACATCCATTAAGCCTTCAGAAGGGTCTACTATGACTCATGAAAATGAAGAATTGCAACATGATCTATCAAAATTACAAGAGCAAGTGCAACAAATTTCACTCTCGCAAAGAGCAACAAAAAATGAAATGGAAGTTTTGAAGAAAGGCATGGAAGAGAAGATGGATGGTTTGAAGAAAGGCATGGAAGCTAAGATGGATGGCATGGAGGATGGCATGGAATCTAAGATGGATGACATGGAAGCTAAGATCGATGAGAAAATGGAAAACATGAAGAATTTTCTAAAAGCAGACATGGAAGGTTTGACAAAGCTGATACAAGAAAGGTTTCCTAATGGTGAAAAGATAGTAGAAGAACCTCATGATGAGAACAAAATAAATGTTAATTGTGATTTCATAAACTCTAATGTTGGTGGGAAGAACCACCATATTCCAAAGATGGATATGAGGAAGTTTGATGGAAAGGATCCTGTAACATGGATACTACAGATGGAGCAATATTTTGATCTCCATAATGTGAAAAACACACAAAAGGTACACATTGCAAATTTACATTTAGAACAAAATACATTTGTATGGTATCGATGGCTTTGCTCCCGTAAATTTTTTTTCACTTGGTCAATTTTTACGGAAGAAATGATAGCACATTATGAGGATACAAAGAGCAACACCTTCTATAGCCAATTGATAAATCTCAAACAAAAGGGTTTAGTGGGGCAGCACATTGAGGACTTCCAAAAATTGAATATAAGGGTAACTGATATTCCAGAGGAACACAATATTGATCTCTTCATAGGCACTTTAGAGGATAACATCCAACATGAAGTTCGTGTTCTGGAACCTGATTCATTGGAGAAGGCATTCAGGTTGGCAAGAAAAGTTGAATGTAAAATCATGGCGACAAGGAAGCCTACCACTCAATTCTATAAAGAAGGAAGTGTTTCTACGTCTAGATTTACACAACCTACAAGGTTGACACCACAACAATTGCAAGAAAAAAGAGCAAAAGGGCTTTGCTACAGTTGTGATAGCAAATACACTAAAGGTCATAAGTGTGCTGAGAAGAAATTATTTTACATAGATTGTGAAGATGAAGAAGAAAATGAACAAGAAGAGGATATACACCAGGAACCAGCCCTAGAAGAGGAAGAAATGAATCCGACCATATCGTGTAATGCACTGGCAGGAATTACCACTCCTCAAACTCTCAAGATAGAAGGACATATCAAGAAGAAAAGGGTAATAGTGTTGATTGATTCAGGTAGCACCCATAATTTTATTCATTGTAAGGTAGCCAAGGAATTAAATTCTTTCCTATACCCAGCACCAGAATGTCAAGTGATGGTTGCAAATGGAGGAACTATAAATTTCTCTGGAAAATGCCATAATATCAAACTAACCATGGGGGAATATGTATTGATCAGTCCAATGCTTGCCATTCCTATGGGAGGTGCTGATGTTGTACTAGGAGTACAATGGTTACAATCTTTGGGGACGGTAGCTTTTAATTTTCAAGAACTTTTCTTGAAATTTTTTTCAGAAGGAAAGGAAGTCGAATTACGGGGTATTGAAGGGAAGTCGGGAAGGATAATAAGCTCTAATGTCATGACAAAGCTTCTAAAGAAAGAACAACGAGGCGTAATTGCACAATTATGCTCACTAGAAGTCCCGACATCAAAATCATCTATTTCTGCAGATCTCCAACAAGTCTTGGACAATCATTCCAAGGTGTTTGAAACTCCCAAAGGACTCCCACCTATTCGTGATCATGATCATGCTTTTCATTTGATTCCAGGAAGTGTTCCTCCAAACATCAGGCCTTATAGATATCCTTATGTCCAAAAGAGCGAAATTGAACGTATGATTGCAGAAATGTTTGAGGCGGGTATAATTCAACCTAGTCAAAGTTCTTTCTCTGCTCCTGTAGTATTGGTACACAAGAAGGATGGATCATGGCGAATGTGTCCGGATTATAGGGAGCTCAATAAGCTCACCATTAAAGACAAATTTCCTATTCCTGTGATTGATGAATTATTGGATGAATTACATGGAGCAATTTATTTTACCAAGTTGGATCTTCGTTCAGGATATCATCAAATTAGAATGAAGACTGAAGATATTCCAAAAACAGCATTTCGAACTCATGAGGGTCATTATGAATTTTTGTTCATGCCTTTTTGCCTTACCAATGCACCTTCTACATTTCAAGGGTTGATGAATTCCATTTTCAAACCCTTCCTTAGAAAATTTGTGCTAGTATTTTTTGATGATATACTAACCTACAACAGGTCTTGGAAGGATCATGTTGAACATGTTGACAGGGTGCTCAAACTATTGCAGGAGAAACAATTATATGCAAAAAAATCCAAATGTTTCTTTGGAGTACAAGAGGTGGAATATCTGGGTCATATTGTATCTCACGAGGGTGTTAAAGTAGACCCTAACAAAATTAGATCCATTAAGGAATGGAAAGTCCCCACAACCATAAAGCAGTTGCGAGGATTTCTCGGGTTAACAGGGTATTATCGCAAGTTTGTTAAGAATTATGGGAGAATAGCAGCACCTCTAACAACATTATTGAAGAAAGATGCATTTTCATGGACTCCTAAAGCAACTAAGGCCTTTGAACATCTTAAAGAGGCAATGCGCCTAGCACCGGTCTTAGCTACGCCAGACTTCACAAAAACCTTTATTGTGGAATGTGATGCCTCAGGAAATGGAATTGGTGTTGTTTTAATGCAAGAAGGAAGACCCATTGCTTTTGAAAGTCACCCAATCAAAGGAAAGTATTTACAGAAACCTATTTATGAGAAGGAAATGTTAGCAATACTGCATGCACTAAAGAAATGGCGAACTTACCTAATGGGAAGACAGTTCAAGGTAAAAACTGATCATGATAGTCTTAAACACTTTTTGGAGCAAAGACTATCATTATAAGAGAAACAAAAATGGGTCACAAAGATGTTGGGTTATGACTTTGAAATAATCTACAAAAAAGGAAAGCTTAATGTTGTTGCAGATGCACTCTCAATAAAGAATGAAGAGGTGGAAGCATTGCTTTGTGCCATTTCTATTATCCAACCAGATTGGATAACCGAAGCAAGAGATGAATGGAAGAAGGACAAAGATGTATGGACACTCATTCAAAAGTTGCAACAAGATCCTAGTACATCTGATACATTTAGTTGGGAAAATGACTCCTTATGGTACAAAGATCGCTTATATCTTTGTAAGAATTCCCAACTAAAACAAAAGATTCTTCTGGAATTGCACACTTCTCCTTTAGGAGGACACTTAGGATTAAACTTACTACAAGGTGAAGAAAGAATTTTTTTGGGATGGCCTTAAATCTGATATTCAAAAGTTTGTGGCGAAATTTTTGGTTTGCCAGCAGAATAAAGTGGCAACAATTAAGACCCCAGGACTTCTACAACCTTTATCCATTCCAAGTCAACGTTGGGAGGAGATTTCAATGGATTTTATCACAGGTTTACCTAAGTTTGAAGGAAAGAGTGTCATCATGGTGGTAGTTGATAGACTTACCAAGTATGCACACTTTTGTTCATTATCTCATCCATTTAAAGCAAGTACAATTTCTACTACATTTATGGACATAATTCAAAAGCTACATGGAAGCCCAAGGGTTATTATGAGCGACTGAGATCCCATTTTTACTGGAAATTTTTGGACGGAGTTATTTTATTGTTTGGGTACTCAATTAGCTCATATCTCATCTTATCATCCTCAATCTGATGGTCAAACTGAGATAGTAAATAAATGTTTGGAAGGATATATTCGTTGTTTTGTATCTGATAAACAAACACAATGGGTCAAGTGGTTACCCTTTTCTGAATGGTGGTATAACACTTCCTTCCATACTGCAGCAAAAATGACCCCATTTATGGCACTTTATGGATATCATCCACCATCCATCACATCATCTTGAAGGGAAAATTCGAAGGTTCAAGCAGTGGAAGATCACATCGAGCATCAGCAAGAAGTTCTCCAACTCTTAAAGGATAACCTGAATTTGGCACAAAATCGAATGAAACAACAGGCAGATCAACATCGCAGCGAGAGAAGTTTTGATGTAGGAGATTGGTATTTTTACGGCTACAACCATACAAACAAATGTCCCTCAAGAAAGCAAAGAAGGATAATAAATTATCACCAAAGTACTATGGTCCTTATAAGGTGTTGCAAAAGATTGGTTCTATGACATACAAATTGGTTTTCCTCGCTCTTCTCATGAAAAGATCCACTTTCATGTTTCTATGTTGAAGAAGGTTATTGCAAAAATCTTCTGCCTGCCACAACAATATTACCGTAACTTTATGAGGAAGAAAAATCAGAAATATTAAACCATAGTCACTTAAAACAAGAACTCGACAACTACGGAATTGATCAATTTCAGAGTATCTCATCAAGTGGAGGAACTTACCCACTGAAGATTCTACATGGGAGGATGAGAATTTTATAAAAACGCACCCAGAGCTACTCAAGCATTGAGGACAACTCTTTTTTTGAAGGAGAGGGGCATGTTAGTCCCTATATTACTAGTATAGTCCCTTATTGTTGTTAGTGTAACCCCCTTATTGTTATTATTGTACCCTTGTAACCCCCATTTTGTTATTATTGTGCCCTTAAATTATTATTGTTAGGTCGGCTAGGATTACATTGTAGCCCACTAGGATTACATTATGGCCCCATGGACTCCTATATATAGAAAGGAGGTTTTGTAAATTGGATCATCCAAGAATTATTCATTTATGTAATGTATTGGAGGTTGCCCCCTCGAAGTGGCTCATTTCTAAGGCGTTGATATCTCTTTTCTTCTATTTTTGGAGCTGGTTACACAACATTCTTAGATAAGTTTCAAATCTCTATGTTCAGATATGCATTCATGACCTGTACATTTCGTGTTCACCATGTGTTTGATATAATGACTATCGTGGTTAGATCGAGTTAGGTTAAGTACCTGACTAAGTTTTGAGTTAGAGGCTTTTTCCTTGTGTCATTTATCATTCTGGAAATTTTTGTCAAGTTCTGGGTAGAGGTCTGGGGACTAACCCTGAAAAAGTGGCTTAGATCTCCCAGTCGCTGACACAGAACTATATGAAAAAGATTGTAGTCGCTCCCTTGCAGGCTCATGCATGCGAATGGACGGTTACAGTTGAATTCAAGTAGTGTTATGTCAGCTTCTGGGAGTCTAGATCAGTAAAAAAACAAGTTAACTCAAGGTTTGGGCACTTGGAAGGGTGGTTTAGCTCTTGGGGGTCCTGTAGCACCTAAGGGAAGTCAATAAAGTCTTGTTTTTTCGACTCCATTTCCTTAAGGTTATATAGGAAGTTGAGCCATATCATAGTAGCCCTTAGCTCATGTTTACCCCAACAGGCTGGTTAAAGTGGCTAGATATGGGAGGAGGCGTTACTGAGTGGTATCAAAGCCACATTCAAACTCTTGGACCAGATGGGTTAGATGCATGTGGTTAGGCATGCATTGTGATGGTAATGGTTTTCATGCACGAGGTCATGGTATGTAATTGGTATCGTCATGCATGATGTTGATATATTAATATGATTATTATTAGACATGTATCACACTAATTTGGACTGATTTTGTAGATGAGATAAGTCTCCCTTGAACTTCACTAAGGTATGTTGATTATGTTTATATTTTGGTTTAGCTGACATGGTATATTTGCAGGAAGAAGAGAATCAAAGGCGATGAGAAAAATGGTGGACTACAGTTCACGTGACTTTCCCTATAGACCAGTTAGGAAACAAGGAGGTGAATATTCTCCTGGTATAGAAGATACATTGAGGATTTTGAGAGCAGAGATTAGAAATTGCAAGGCAGAAAATCACATGCTGGTAGAGGCTTAAGAAATACTTGCAAGGGCTCAAGAAAATAAAGAAGAGGTCAATGCAGTGATCCTTTAGAGTTTTTTTGACTTGCAGAGATAGGGACAATTGAGGAATAGTAGATAACATGAAGAGAAGACTAATGGGGCCTATGGTAGCAGGTCTTGGTCGAGATACATGTTGGATAGAGGGGACACAGTCAAAGGTGGCAAATCATTGGACACAACTGACAGGAGGACTGGTATGTATGGGTATCATTATAGTTCTTCATCCAAGAGACATCATCGCCATCATCACACCATCATCCTTATATGAGGAGTGAGTACTTTCCTAAGGTGTTACACCATTTTTTGGTCATCTAACCTATTATTATTAGATGAACCGAAGTACACCATGTAAGACCAATTTTACCCTAAGTAAAATTGCTTTCACCATATAAAATAACTCATTTGTTTATATTTCCTGGTCATATTTAACCCAAAATAAGGAACTTAATTAAATAAATCCTTATTTATTTAATTATTCCCTAAGAATAAGTTATTTAAATCATTATTTAAATAATTTTCTTAGTTAAATTTGACTAAATCATCCATAAATAATTAAATAAACCATTATTTATTTAATTATATTCCCATCACTTCCCTAAAATGATAAACAAACCATTTATTTATTTATTATTTATAAATAAAGGAATTGACCCAAGTCAAGAACCCTTTTCCCCCCAACAAATATAATAAAATATTCCTAAAGGGTGCTTCTAGAATTCAATTAATAATATTTTATTCATGCACCGAGTTCTAGACCGCCCCAATATTTTGTTATAAATAGGGGGTTTTCCCCATTCATTAGTCACCTTCATTGCATTAGATCACTCTGGATCTACTCTTGGTCACCATTTTCCATTTTTGTTTTATGAACTCCCATTGAGTTCCATGTTTGTTTTTCTACACCCATAAGAGAGAGAAATGTTAGATCTGAAACACTGAGGACTTTCAAGAACCCATCCCACTGAGGAGAACCAGAAGACACCTTTCTTGTTTTCCTCTCAGGTGCCCCATTATTTAATATAATACAAAATTATTTTAAATACATTCTTCTTGTCTTGTCCATTGGATTTATGGAGCCATGTTATATTTTATTTGCTTAATGTCTTTTGTGCTTAGATCTGAATTTCTGCAGCAAACTTAAAGATATTTTGCAGACATAATCGATGTTAGGGCTATTTGTTATGCGTAGCTAAAGTGATATTTTACGACGAAAGATTCATACTAACATAAGGAGTTCAAGAAAGTCAAGCCTTCTACATTCGATGGAGAGATGAAGAAGTCAGAAGATGCAGAGGCATGGTTGGTGGGGATGAAGAATTTATTCGGATTACATAACTATTCCAAGAATATGAAAGCCAAAATATATACCTCCAGTCTAAGGGAAAATAAACATTTGGTGGGAATATGTGAAGAATGTCAAGGGAATTCGAGAAGAAGAGCTAATTTTGGATGAGTTCGAGAGACTCTTCAAGAAGAAGTACTTATGAGAGACATATTATGATGACAGAGCGAAGGATTTTTGTGAGATGCAGATGGGTTTTATAACAGATGATGAGTATATTGGCAATTTCTTGGAGTTTTTGAGGTATGTGCCTTAACTCAAGGATGACAAAGCAAAGGTTCAAAGGTTCATTATTGGGTTGCTAATAGCATATGGAGACTGGATTAAGTTTGATGAGCCTTGGTCGTTGGAAGAATCCATCAAGAAAATTAAGAAATTTTATGAGAAATCAAAGCATAAAGCTGAGCCTAAGTGTGATTCAAAGGGGAATGAGAAAGTTAAAGGGAAGTGGCCACTGAATTGGGGTAGACCTCAGGATGTAGGTGAGAAAGAAAATGTTGCTCTTTATGTAACAACCTTGGTTAAAAATCCATGTAAAAAAAATATAAGATCATGGTCATGGGACACATATTCCAAGCTGAATGGTGGAAAAAACATCCTAATGGGTGTCACTTCAGTTTATTATGGCTAAAGGAAATTGGAAAACGCAATGGCAAAGGCTTTGAAAAGGAAAAGAGGCATTATTGACATTTTATTTATGAAAATAATGGAAACTAGAAGAAAAGGAAGGTGAAAGGTCAACTATTGCATGTGAGGAGGAAAATTAAGGAAAATAATGGAAAATGAAGAAAATAGAGGCCTCATTAATAAAAAGGCTTATGGGAGGATCAGTTGGTACCTTTTGTCAGTTTAGTTTTGGAGCTCTCTCTCTATTCTCTCTCTCTCATACTCTTGGACACTTAGAGTTTTCTTGGAGCACTTAAACATTGGATCAAGATAGGAAAAGAAGGCAAAGAGGAAGCAAAGATAAAGTAAGGAAGAGTGGGATAAAGAAGCTACAATCGATTTACTTGTAGGTATCGATTTGCATGTGTGATTTATTCACTAGATTTGGCATGCATGGTTATGCATGTGTGTTCTTGGTTCTCTTGATATCATTGGCATGGGTTTTTCTAGGTGCGACAGTGTTCTTTAGCCTTGCCTTGCCATTTCCAAATATTCGTGGTGTGATGGGGTTCTCATGTTTTGGTTGAGTTGGATTTTCAGATGGATTCGAAATTGAGTGAGGTGGATCTCTATATGAAAGATAACATGGCGTAGTGATCCCTGAACTAGACTATGGATTGCGGTAGAGACACTGGCCTAGTGACCCCTGATCGATATTGTGGGTTGCATTAAAGCCAGGTATTGTGTGCCTTGACGGGCCTAGGAATCCTCAACTGGTGAATGGTGGGATGTACAGTAAATCCTAGAGGTGTTTGTCCTTGATCAGGCCTAGGAATACTTGTTGGTGAATGGCGGGATATACTAAAAAATCATGGAGGGTGGTGTCTTGGTTATGGCCTAGTGATCCCTGGATCGGACTATGGATTGCTGTAAAGCCTAGAGACTAGGAGACATGAAAATTCCTCATGGTGTAGATGGAGAAATCTGGTGGCATCCATGCTTGTTTATGGCCTAGTGATCCAGTGAGGATTATGGTAAATCCAATTTCTATTGATGAGGGTGAGGTGGTTTAGCCTCGGGAAGCCCTGGTTGGTTATTTTAGTTTGAGTCCCAAATTCATGCTTGGAATATGGCATGAGGGTGATTGATTGAAGAAATATTTGGCTCGGCCAATCTATGGTCAGGTGAAACGTGGTAGTCCCATACTGGGTTGGATTTTTCATTCATCAATAAGAGTCCCTTTCCTTGGTATTTTATGTGTAAATGAACTGGATTATATGTGGAATTTATGGTTATTGTATCCTCATTATTTTTGTTGTTGATATGTTGGTTATGAATGTGTTTCGTGACAGTGAAAGTGTATGGTTATCATCATGTTTTGATTTGTAAATGAATGAGTAATGAATATATGACCTAATAAATGATAATGCAACTAATGTGATAAGGCATCAACGCTTCTTAGCGATTCTTAGATAAGTATATGACCCCTATGCTGAGATCTCTTATTATGACCTTTATAATGCATCTCTATGATATGTTTGATGAAACACCTGTCATGGCTAGTAGGGGTCCAGTCAAGTCTCTGTTCAATAATTTGCATTGGCATTATTGTCTCTATGCTTCATTTCATTTCTGTAAATTCCATGAAGTTTTGGGCAGTGACTGGGTCCTAAGCCTGAAATTTAGCCTTAAATCCTATAGTTGCAACATAGCATTGGCAGAAAAAGGCCACAGTTCCTTGGACAACTTGGCAAGGGATCAAATGGGGTTCTAGGTCCTTGAATTGTTGAGTTTCCTCAGGAGTTGGTCATCCGGAAAGGTGGGGTAGCTCCTGGAGGATTTGTTGGTTGTGTGGATGATCAATTTGGTTGTGTTTTGTCGGTTCCACTTCCTTAAGGTGACCTAGGAGGTTAAATAATATCATAGTATCCTCTCGTCACATGTTTACCCCAGCGGACCGGTTAACTTGGGTAAATGTGGGAGGAGGGTGTTTTAGAGTGACATCATAACATGGTTTCACTCTCCTTGGGTAATATCTGATACCACAGGGTGGTATTAGAACATGGTTCAACCCTTGGAATGGATGGTAGGTGTGTTGGTCATGCATATGTGTTCTTTATGTTGGTGGTCTATTTGCTTGTTGTGTATGCATGGTGAGGGTCATTTTTTCCATTGTGTCACCATGTAGAAGTTGGTGTTTTTGTTGTCACGATATGTTCGTTATGAATTCACGTCAGATGCATATTTTTTTTTATGCATGTTAGTGTCTGTATGTTGTTATGCATGAATTTCCATGGTTATAGTTATGCATGTATAGTAGGCCAAACATGCATTATGAGGTCATTATATGTAGTTTGTGTCATCATGATGTTGTTGGTTGTTATGATGCTAATGTGTGGGCTGAGATAGAGCAAGAGATGCAAACTATTAGAGCAAGGTTACAACACTATACTTTGGGGTAAGAGCATATCGTCATACAAGTTTGTATGGTGGGTATGCATGTATGTAGGATAATGGTCATATAAGAATTAGGGTTACTTATATACTTGTCATTTTATTGTCGTTGTGGTTACATGCACGGTAGATGCTAGTTAAGTGCGGTCATATGCACATGTGTTAGATAGTAATGTAGGATAATAAATTGTTGATTTATGCATTTTTGTTGATGTTATAATTTATTTAACTTGATGATTATGTTATATGTTGTTGATGAGTATGTTATATTTTAACTTCTTGTTGTTATATGTTAGTTAACTTGATGATTAGTGTTATTGTGTTAAGATCTTGATGTTATATGTATCATGTTGATCTGGATTGACCTATGCAGATGGTAATGATTACAATATTAAGGTATGAGTCGACCTATTGTGATATTATGTCACACTAATCTAGATTGATTATGCATATGTGATTGTTATGCATGAATGACAATTGTTTATGAGCTTATGATGTGAACATGTTAGCTAGTTACTGTTATGGATATCATGGCCTTATTTATGTGTGAGTTGATGTTGTGAAGTTATATTGTGCTAATCTAGATTGATTGTGAAAACAAGATAGCCTCCCCTGCGATACATTAACTTATGAAGTTTTATTATGTAGTCTATTTGGTGTTGAGTGTTTGGTGTTTATTATGTTGTCTAGTTGATTTATCTAACATGGTATGTTTATAGTTTGTTTGAATGCTTGATTAATCACATGATATGAGTATGTGTATTTAATATTTCATGAAGTAATGATCTTGTTTTAATATGGTCGTACTAACACACTATGTGTTGAGATAGCTGATGTGTACTTGAGTATGAGTACGTGATAGTTGTAGTATTATGATTTTGACTATTAGTGGATTATGACATGGTTGTTAGTCTTGGTAGAGGCTGATTTTAGCTAATAGATATGATGTCTTGATATTTGGAACATGTGATTGACATGTGTGAACAGTTGTAGGGCAACATGCTTGGTATTAGCATGACAAGGTAATAGTTGACATGTTTATATAAATAACAAATGGGTGATGTGACAATACATAGTAGGAATTGATTGCAACAAGTCAAAAGAAAGGAATTGGGTAAGAATTACTTTGGAAATGTTCGGGAACCACAATTCCAAATGAATGAGCGCTTACATGAATACAGAAAGTCAACTTAACCCTAATCTTGTTTGGAATTATGTGTATATGTGCTATATTTATGAACATGTATTTGACACATATAACAATTGGTTTCTAGTTATGAATGGATTCGTCAAGGGATTGGAGTCCCTTGAGAGATGATATATGTATGTGTTCAAATACAAGGCAATGTGCCTGGAATAACAAGGTAAGGTAACTGGTATATTGTATGTTTATATTAAACACTGATAGCTATGTGTTTATGGCGGTATGATGCAGGGGATTGCATGACAAAAGAGATTGCCATGGAAACTTTGGAAAGGCTCGGGTTGAGCTTTCTCTTGGAAGATTTGGGAACCCATGGGGATTGATTTATGGTGTTTGTTGCTAGTATTTTTATTTTGGTCCTTTTTTATTTGGTTATGCTTGATTTGTGGTCTTGATTGTGTCTAGTGCATGATCATGCCACTTTGTTTGTGGTGTCGTGTTGTTATTAATTTTCATGGTTTTATTCTTGTTTGTTTCTTGTTCTTGCCTTTTATATTTTGGGAATATTGGGAATTGGTTGGGGAAAGAGGAAGTTAATGGAGCTCAGGGAGAGTTGAATGAAACCTAACAGGTGATGCAAGACTCAAACGAAGCTTGGTGCTTGAGTAAGGACATTTGAAGGCAAGACTATGATGGTGAATTGGATTGGTTGGGTCCATTGGTGTAAATGGACGGTGGCAAGGAAACCATGAGAAAGGTAATCAAGTAAGGTAAAGTGATATAATTATGGTGTCAGATGCCTTGGCTATGTTGGAAACTATTGTTCTCAATGTTGTGCATACTATGCGCGCATAAAGGGAGATCTCTTAACCTTGACCTTATGATATCTAGTATTTATGTTGTGATCAAGATAATGTCTATATATGTATATATGCATGTATGTATGTCACTATCTGACGGGATCATGATTTCTTTATGTTGATGTTTATAATGCATATATTTATGTATGTCATTGACTCACAAATTCGTTAGGATTGTTTTGTGCTAATGTTCACATGTGTGTGTATATATATATATATATATATATATATCTGTGTGTGTGTGTGTGTGTATATATATGCAATTATCCAACTGGGTGGTCAGGGACCATAATTGTTTCTTGTTAATGTTTATATGTATGTATGTATATCATTTTCTAACAGGGTCATCAGGAATCATTCTTGTGGAGGAATGATTACTTATGCAGGTGAATGGAATGAAGAGGTTCATGGTTTATGAGGAATTGATTGGGAAGAGTAGCCGTGATAGATCTACAAGTTCAGTATCATGTGGATATGAATTGAAATTATATGTTTGTACTATTCCTATGTTTATGTTATGGACAAGTAATGCTGAGGGATAAATCAACATAATGGAAATAGTATGATTGATGGAATGCTGGAATATGCATAAATAGTTAAAGGACCCTAGAAACAAGGTTTCTTGGTAGAGTCAGTGTGTGGTCTATGGATGTGCAGTACTACTATTGTATATATGTTGTACATGTTGTACCTGTGATGTTCTGTGCATACAATGCAATGTATATATGTTGTTGTGTGTATATTTCATATGCAGTGCTGGGTATATATGGTGCTATGTACATGTTGGATATGCGGTGATGTGTACATATCGTATCGTGCGCATGTTGTATGTGCAGTGTTGTGTGCATATGGTATTGTGCATAAGTTGGATATGCAGTGTTGTGAACATATGGTGCTATGTACATGTTTTATATGCAGTGATATGTACATATGGTGTTGTGTGCATGTTGTGCATGTGGTGCTACGTACATATGGTGTTGTGTGCATTATTGTACATGTAGTGTTGTGTACATGTTTTTTGCGCATGTGGCACTGTGTACATGTTATTTTCGCATGTGGCACTATGTACATGTGGTGTTGTGTACACGTGCAGGTGGTGCCGTGTACATGTGGTATTGTGTACATGTTGTGTAGGTGGTGCTGTGTATAGGTGGTACTGTGTACATGTTGTAGATGTGATACTGTTGTACATGCGATATTGTGTGCATGTTGTACATGTTGTGTTGTGCACATGTGGTATTGTGTTCATGTTGTGCATGTTGTTTCGCGTACATGTGGTACTCTGTATGTGCATTGCATAGTCATTGTATCGTGACATTTGTATTGTGTTGTGTCGTACACTATGTGTAGGTGTATGTATTATGTTGTGTTGTAGACTGGGTGTAGGTGTATGCATTGTGTCGTACACTGGGTGTAGGTGCATGTCTTGTGTCGTACACCAGATTTAGGTGTATGTGTTGTGTTGTACGCCAGATGTAGGTGTATGTGTTGCATGCCAGGTGTAGGTCCATGTATTGTATGGTGTTGTATGTCATGTCACAGTTATATGTGTGTGATGTACATTGTATGTATGTGTACATGGTTGAAGAGAAGGCATAGGGTGTTTGTTGGGTGTGGCAATTGATCTAGTGTGCATACGTAAAGGATCGATTAAAGGATAAGTATCCGTATTTTATTTCAATTTTAAATATGCATCTAATCTATGATTCGGATTTGTGATGGTTACATGTGATATATTATTTTGATTATGATGGTTGTGTTTTGAGCTAACCGGATGTGATATGTTTATACATGATGATTTGATCAAACAACTAGTTTGACTTGTTGTGACAGGAAGTGAACATAAGTGAAAGTGTACCTCGTTGATGAACTACCAGTGAGGTATGATTTGAAGTTATTTCAATTTATTTTGAATCTAATGGAAGTTATGTGCTTGGTACAAGAAGTAATGGAATGCCCTGTTTGGGATGGTTGAAACCGGCTGCAAGAATTAGCAACGTCAGTGAAAATTAATTGGAACATGTAGAAATATGTTGGTAAAGCACTTCAGGAGTAGGGCCATTGTGGGACATAGGTACCTAATAGCATCCATTGATTTCCATGAGCATGCTATGACCGAAATGATGGTTTTGAGGCAGGTATATGCCTTTTTTTTGTATCTTCTGATGCAAAGAATCCTTGCCAAGGGATGGATCGCCTAGGATAGGGGATGCATGGAACTTGGAAGGCGAGTCACTGCACAGAAGGGGGTTACCGGATTTCCCAAGGGACTGTGTAGAAGAGAAGGGAAGGCCGAGGAATGGATTTGTTTTGGTCATTAACATTTCCAGGTGGAATCAAATGCACATTGGGAGTGTGCCCTGGAACAATGAGCCGCTAACTGTTCATTGAGAGGACTAGTGGTGCAGTATTGTAGCTTTGGACATTGAATACAACTTTGACTTTGGCAGTGGATTTTGGAGTACCTGAGAAGGAGGTGAATCTTGGTATTACTTTCAGGGTGGAGGTGTGAGCCTTTGGATTCCCTTGTTGTGGATACAAACATCGTATCCTTTTTTTTTGTTGGTTGAGAAAATGTGCGTAAGTATATATGTGTATATTGTTGTAAATACTGTATCGAGCTGGATTTATGAAGCTCCATAGACAATATGTTTATATATGTAGTTGTTATTGTAAATACCGTAATGAGCTATGTTATAAATCTCCAGTGAATGGTATGTTTGTCATGTTTTCAACAGTGGTCATTGTAAATACTGCAACGAGCTGTGTTATAAAGCTCCATGGGAAATATATTTTGCTTTCAACAGTATTGTTGGTTGTAGGGGTCATTGAACACCGTGGACGGTGTTCCCCCAAGGGGGAGGGTTTTGTAACAACCCTGGTTAAAAATCCATGTAACAAAATATAATACCATGGTCATGGGACACATATTCCAAGATGAATGGTGGGAAAAACATCCTAGTGGTTGTCACTTTGGTTTATTATGGTTAAATGAAATTTGAAAAGGAATTTGCAAAGGATTTGGAAAAGCAAAGAGGCATTATTGACATTTTATTTATGAAAATAAGGAAATTAGGAGAAAAGGAAGGTGAAAGGTCACAGGTTGCATGTGAGGAATAAAATGAAGGAAAATAATGGAAAATAAAGAAAATAGAGGCCTCATTAATAAAAAGGCTTATGAGGATCAGTTTGTACCTTTTTTCAATTTGGATTTGAATCTCTCTCTATTCTCTCTCTCTTATACTCCTGGACACTTAGAGTTTTCTTGGAGCACTTCAACATTGGATCAAGAAAGGCAAAGAAGGCAAAGAAGAAGCAAATATCAAGAAAGGAAGAGTGGTATCAAGCATCTACAATGGGTTACTTACAAGTATCGATTTGTATGTGTGATTTCTTCACTAGGTTTGGCATGCATAGTTATGCATGTATGTTCTTGCTTCTCTTGTTGTCACTAGCATGGGTTTTTCCAGGTGTGATAGTGTTCTTCAGCCTTGCCTTTCCATTTTCGGATAGCCATGGTGTGATGGGGTTCTCATGTTTTGGTTGAGTTGGATTTCTGGATGGATTCGAAATTGAGTGAGGTGGATCTATGAATGAAAGAACACAAGGCCTAGTGATCCCTGAAATGGACTATGGATTGCGGTAAAGCCATTTTCCTAGTGACCCCTGAACCAGATCGTGGTTCGTGGTTACATTAGAAAATTGAAGGAGGTAGCCAGAGATAGCTCAAAATTTGCAAACATCAAAGGCATCATGACAGACAGAGCTTTCTTGGAAGCCATGGGTAATGATTTATTCATCCAGCATGAAGTAAAACATATATTTGTGGTAAGACCAAGATTTTCTAGATATACTGAGATTGGTGAGATTTAATGGAAGGCAATAAAGTTAACCATTCTAGATGAAGATAGATGGGACAAACTTTGTGAGTTACAAAACTGAGTAATAATTCAGATGCAGTCAGAATACAAGACAACATATCATCCAACACAACACAGGAATTGGCCCATTCAATAACTAACACCTCCAAAGCATAGCCACCTCTCCACGCAATTTTCCACCTTGCCTATTACTCTGTAAAAGATCGATTTTATTGTTTAGAATAATGCCAATAATACATTGTCGGTTGAGACAACGATTTTGTAAATTATTGTATAAATACTTCACAATTTGAAGTTTAAGGGTTGATTGTTGAGTATAATTTTCTCTAAGTTATTGTAATTTTCTGGTTGTTGGATGCATCAATAATACAAGGACATTCTTCACAGGATTAATGTGGTGAACTAATTGGTGATGTTTTTATTCTGTTAATGTGTTTATTCATTGTTTCCTTTCTATGTCATTTCTAAAAATCTTAATTACATAACAGAAACTATGACGAATATGATATGTTATAAAGAGCACCATATTCTGGCTGTTTGTAAAATATATGTTTTCTGCTGAAGTCAAATTAAGGAATACTTCATTGTTCCTTAGTTTCTACTAAACCTTACATTTCTTCTATTTCATAATTCATTTGAAATCCTGAAAGATCCAACTAGTGCAACCTAGCTTGCCCTGTGAAACTCCTTCAAAGTTTGATGCAGATCCTGTTAATATATAGACTCCATAGCCCAATGGAATTATAAAAATTTAATCAACCAAAAAATCCAATCAAATCATAAACAAACAAACAATCAACACTGTAATAACTAGCCTAAAATTCACATAAAACATAGCTAAATTTTACAGAGAGATCCCTCTCTGAAGGTGGCAGGGCTAGATCCCAAATTCCAAAGTGGTTTTGATGTTGTCCTCTGTGTTTACTCTCACAATCTCATAAACAGAATGATAACAAGTTGTTCAACTTCTGAGTGATCTGTCTTTCGTGTAGGATTTTATTAAGTCTTCAGTTTGTAGGGCCCACTTCCTTAACTAGAACTTGGAGGCCGGGTCATGTCATAGTAGCACTAAGCCTCACATTTACCTTGGGAGCTTATAAAAGTGAGTAAATGCTGGGAGGGATGATTACACCCCCTAAAAGGGAAATTGGAAATGTTAAAGTGAATCATATGGAGTGGACATAATGAATGAGGCATGAACACTTTATGTTATAGCTATTGTAAAGGGGATCTTAGAATAAATTTAGTGGCACACTTGCTAGTAAATATTTCATCTTAACCACCTTTGGTGGCCTTGAAATCGAAGTGAATTGTGGTGACAAGATGTAAATGTGAATGTGAATGGTGAAAAGGGATTTTGTATTAATATGTATTGTTGATTGAAAGGGTCAAATAATTATCGAGTAGAACAAAGCATCATTTGGAATATGTTGTAGTGCGTATCTCATAAAAATCATGAGTATAATAAATGACATGGAGCTTGTGGATCAGAAATGGAAGTTGAAGCTCTATATGGATGAGCGTGGGTAGTTAATGGTGGGGATTTTGAACCAATATTTAAGGTGTTAATTAATTTGTTGTGAAATTAATTTTATTAAATAAAATCCAAAATTTAGGAAATAATAAATTTGGAATGAGAATACATTGGATTTCGATTGGCCTTAATAAGAATTGAAAATCTAATCAACCACATTACAATAATTCCTTCGTTATAAGTTCAAATTGCATAAATAAACCCTTAATTTTGTCATACTTTGGGTTGTTTCATGTCGATAATGAGCATGAAAAAAATATGATAAAGTCCAAATGAAAAATATGTAAGCTTTTAACTAGTAATAATTAAACCTAAAAATCAATGAAGTATTAACTTCAACTACAATAATTATTAAATCTTATTATTCAATATACACCCACATTACAACATGGAAGGAGCTCTAAAACTTGTAACATTGTGAAATAATTTTATTTTCAATTAATATACATTAATTTCAACATTGATGACAAATGTCAAAGGAAAGGTGATTGGATTGTTTGGGAGAAAATTCAGAGTTTGGAAGAGGTTTTCGTTAGAAAAGTTAACAATTTATGGAAATTGATAGAATTAAGATGTGGTAGGGGGGTGCAATTTAATCCAAATCCACCAATAAATGGAAAAATTTGATTTTTTGATTGCATTCTTTCACATAGGAAAAGGGAAGCAAGCCCCACCTATGCTTATCTTCATTTCCCTATGAAAATATTATTAGAAAAATAAATTTATTTATTTTTTCATTACTGTGTAATGAATGAGTTTCACCTGGTTAGAAAATATGTGGTTAAATATCACCAATATGAAATAAGGAGGACTTTACGATATTTCTATTCTATAAGAATTGGATAAACAGAGATTAGCATCATATTAGTGGATCTATTTCTAATAAAGATACCATATTGTGAGTTGATAACTCATCCCAAATGCTTTTAAAATCTTGATTTTGATCTACATCTATTGAAAATTTTAGATACGTTAGTGATATCATGATGTTTACATGTTTGTATAAATATACTTGAAAAATATAATGAGAAGTGTTTTTTTAGGTGAGGTGGAAGGAACAATTGTGAGTGAATAAGATTAAGTGTGAAGGTAAGGGAGGGTTGACAAAGTTAGATCACGTGAAGAGGAGTGTTGCCTATAGAGGAGTTGCGATGGTGGCCATGCATAAGTGGGTAGGGGTACCAATACAAGAGGGCGTTGAAGGGCGGCATGTGGCTTGCATGTGTTACTCCCTCTAAAAGTATTTTTTATTATTTGTGTGTGTGCGACAAGATACTATTGGTTAAAGAGGATAATGGGAATGCCTAGAAAACACTTGGGATTTTAGAGGAGACTTCCATGTGTGTATGTATGGGCAGTAAGAGGCAGTTGTTTAAAGAGGAAAATGGGAATTTTTGGGAGATGCTTGGGATTTTCAAAGATACTTCTATTAACAATAAAATTAGGTAGTTTTTGGGCATAAACATAAGTGGGGTGTTGTAGGAGAATGTATTGGGCATTTTTTTTCAAGGATCAATACAATTTTTGGCTTTTTTTACCTTACTAGGTTTCAAACTCATGCCATATTTCTTTTAGCAAATGAAAATATGAAGAACTAGACTACTTATTCACAAACAACTTCTTCTTGTATTGACAAGAATTAATAGATGCCCCTTATGGCATCCTTGATGGTTTATAGGACTATTTTTAATTACAATGTTTTCTTCATAGAATAGCCCAACCACTTTGTCAATGGCAAGAGTGCAAACAAGAAAGTGGTGGTTTCTCATAATGGTGATGATATCAATGATCATCTAATATCTCAAAATCATAAATATGACATCATCATCATGAGAAAGAATGCTTGAGTAGGGAAGCAACAACGATGCAACAAGTTGCATACATTAGAGGAGAGGAGCATGTGAATGACTCTTTACTTTCAGGTAGAGGGAAAATATTACAACCCTCTAACATTACAAAGAAAGAGAAATGATTGAATGCACCTAGAGGGAAAGTGTGATGGAATGAAAAGTAGATAGACATAAAAAAGTTCATTTATAAAGCCAATGGTCTAGGACAATAAAGTATTCAGAAATACTCTACCCTTAATCATATAACTTTGGAACAAATATAAAAGTGATGAAAGATGACACTAAATCGACTCAAGGATTTTCACCCCAAAGCTAGTTTCTAGATTGGTGAAGCTTTAGATGTGGTTATATCACCCTAAAACCCTTGTAATATTAATATAAAAATTAGATAATATGATATCATGTGGATATCAAAACAACACAAGGATTTGTAGCTTAAAGTCAACTTCTAGATTAATAAAAATCTTTATGCAAATAATGTTAGTGTGATATTATAGGTAACATGAAACATCTACATTCCATTGAGGCAGGGGTTTGAAAACTTTAGGCTAAGACATGGTGTTTGGTCAAGCCATTGGTTGAAAAAACATACCCAACCACCTCTATACCTTGTTGAGGGTATGGGTATCAAATGTTCACTTTTCCTATTCAATTGAAAACTTTTTTCTGAGATTTCCATCACCTTCTGCTTGTCAATAACTTTTTGGTGGTGTAAAATTTATTAAAAGTCGAGTCCATATTGTTGAGATACGGCCATTTGAATATTTTCACCCTTGGAACCATGTCAATGCTATTGAACAACTGCCACATGGAAAATGTCATGGCACCCCATTCCATCTGTCATTATGGGGTGACATCATGATAGTAGTAGGGCCACATTGCCTACCATGTGAGACACTAGCCCAATTAATTTGCTTTAAATGTATTTGTGTGAATGGGATTTAAATAAAGCTTTACTTTATAAATCCACATAAATAATTATATTCCACCATTATTGAATAATAAATAAATCCCATGTGAAAATAAAACTCACATATTGACAAAAACCACATGCTAAATTCAAAAGTTCTAAGGGTTTTATTGACCACAGAAAAATCTACTATTTGTCCATAATGTAAGCCAAAATATTTCCTCGATCATTTATGGGGTAACATTCCAATTTTTTTTGCAAACTGTCGATGAGGTCAACCCCAAACTTTTTGTTGATCAATCGATGAGACCAACCCCAATTTTTTTTTACCAATGGAGTAAATATATCAAACTTTTAGTGATCGTTGATGGGCTCATCAGACATCCGTGAAATTTAGAATTTGATTTTTACTAAATTTTCTCAACTCTTCAAACCTCTTTAATGAAAAATGTAATATTTAAATTTTGGAAACTTTGTCCAATTCGCCAAAACCTCGATGGTATTATCAAATCTCAACGAAATTTAATGTGATACCTTTGGAAAAATCTACCAAATTGTCGATTCATCGACAACTTTATCAACCATCAATGAAATTTATTGTGTTTACACTTTTGAAAAATTATTCCAACTTACCAATTCACCCATGACTTTATGGGCCATTGGTTAAAGTTATTGTGTTGAACTCGTAAAAGCTTTGGGAAATATTTTGTTCACGGAGGGAGCATATTTAGCAAGCTCTACAAAAAATCTAGGAGAATTTTCATTAAATATTGAAGAGGATATTTATTAAAGGAATTAATCAAATTTACTAAGATGATTCTCTGCATCAAGCTCCAAGGGTCATATATTAGGTAAAATTCTTGCCTATAAATCGCCTTCTTCTTCATGTATGAGAAGTCCATGAATGTAAGTAAGTATATGCATGCAAATATTCTCATATATGTAATGTAATAAGGTCAATTTCACTTGTGGAATAGAATTTTTTTTAAACAATAATAGGGTACATTATATCAACAAATTTGTGCAAAAGCGTGATGAAAGTACATCCATAACTTCCCATAGAAAAAATTGTCAAAACTAGATTGCTTTGTCTATGATAATTATGTTTGTGTCCTACTGGTATGATCTATTAGGATCTACATGGATGCAATTTTAAGAAAATGACCAAAATATAACAACCTTTAGTTGCATTAAACCAAAATGTAAATTGAGTTATGCTCATAGTCATCTAAAATGATTACATTTCCAGCTGAGGCTACTTGGTTCAGATCAATCAATCCACTTAGACTAATTTATTTTGAGTTGGCTAAAAACACCTAGTTCCCTCAATCTTATATTTCTCCCTATTGCGCGGCCGAGGCATTTTGCACCTGAAATTGGAGACACTAGTTTTGTGCTAAAATATTGGAGTCGTTGGCAGTGAGTGAATAATATGTCTATCAGTGTGTCCACTTACACTGTTAACATATCAACCTTCTTACTCAACAATGCACTTCATTGTGGAATATTCCTCTACCATTTATGCTTCCTTTCTTGTGCTAATTCGTTTATTACTTTTTTTTTCCTCCATTCCCGTTGGATAATTTTCTTATCTTATAGTCTGCCAACCCCTGGTTGGATTACCTCTCACACCTCTGCTTTTAGTTGTGTCATTTTCCCTAGTTCCAATGCTTATCCTAAAGTGTTCTCTACTCCTAATCCAAAGAGATAATACGACCAAGTCTCACACTTGGTTTATCACGCACAATTCCTTTAAATCCCAATTGCTTGGTGTGAAAAAATAAGGAATGATTTCTAAAATAACTACCCTAACCCTCCTCGTCCTCAACATTGTAGCCTTGCTCTTATCCATAAATCCCCCACTACCTATTCACATTGGGGGACTATGGAAATGAGAAATCTTGACTTGGCTATCCCATATCAATCACATAAGGAAGCTCCTATGCATCACCTGGTATGCCATTTCATTATGGGAATAGTTTCATGGTACAATGAATTTTTCATCGTACCTTGAAAATAGAGACTGCTTGATCCAGGTGGATATTGGTGACCACCCGCCTATTCCACTTGGACGCCCAACACTGTTTCCTTTCAGTTTATTAAGTTCTAGCACAATTTCCTATTTCGAAAATTTTCTTTTTTTGGTAGTTTTTTGTGTATTGAACTTCTGGAGCTGTTTCGAGGTCCTAATTTTTTTTTTTTTTGAGAAACGGTAAAATGGGAGGCCAAAAATTTTCAATCAATTTTTTATTTTCTCGGATGGATATTTCTAATGAGGTATCATGCGCTAGAAACGAAGATCATATGCCAAATTTCCAACTAACCCTAGTGGGGCCCACAAGGTTTTTGGCGCTTCATCTCCTAGGGTTATGTTTTTGAATGTTTAGGGTTGTTATAAAACATCACCCCTCCCCACATTTACCCACTTTTACAATCCCTCTGGGTAAATGTGAAGTGAAGAGCTACTATGACATGAACTGAACTCCAAGTTCTAGTTATGGAAGTGGGGTCGACAAACCGATAACTTTACTGCAACCCCTCAGAGTCTCCAAACCACTTAGAAGGCTGCAAACCAACCCATATGCTCAATCCCTGAGCTAGACCCCTTCTTCACTAAATCAACACCCCACCGAACGCATAACAAGGCAAGGGTGTGGTTATAGGCCTCCAATCACACACACAAGCTTGCCTCCATGTGGTTATGACCTAAATTCCTCAGTTCAATGTCTACCGTCCCGAGATCTGAGCCACTTTTCCAGGCTAGCCTTTAGACCACTTCCCATAACTTCTTTTAAATTTCCAGAATCACATTTGACATAGCAACAATGCTAAACCTTCAGACTTGAATCATAAACTTGACCTAGACTACCTAGAACATACTATACATTTTTTCAAACATACGGTAAACATGTAAGATATAGGTCATGAATGCCTATCTGAGTGTAAATCTTTGTACTTTAGCTGAAAATAATGGAGAATATCTAATTCCCTCTCAAGTAGCTACAACAACACTAGTTAGTCCATGCATTCATCAACCATTCGATAACTTATCATGTTGAAGTTTGCAACAAGAAACATTGAAATTGGCATCCAGAAACAACATGACAGGACCTACACTAGTGTGGGACCACAGGTCGTGTAGTGATGGTTCCTAGTGATACAGTAGTGTGAAATTCAATTTATTTAATAAATTGGATATGTGTCAAATTTAATTATCCCTTAATTAAATTGGATAATAAAATGTAATCTTATCTCATAATAACTTGTAATAGTTAACTAAGTGTGATAAACTTAGTTAGCTCATGAATTTTGAGTTGAGGGTAGTTGGTGAAAAATGCAGAGTGATTCTATGTGTTTTAGAGTTCAATTTGCAGTTAAGTGCATGAGTTTAATGAATGAGTAATAAGTTAACTTAGTTAGGTGAATTAAAGTCATTTGAAATAGTTGTAACTGTTTGTTGCACTAGTGAGAGGTCAAGTGAATTAAATTAGATTTAATTCACATGCAGGGATCTACCATGCAACTGATGATTTACTATTAATAGTTGCATGCATGTCAGTTCTAGTGGAGATCCAGTTGAGACCAAGGTTAAAGGGAAGTTGACTATCAACTGTGTTATTAGAAAACTACCCAGATGCAATTAAGATACCATAAGATTTCCATGATACTTGCGCAGTTGAGAAAGGCTAAAATTTCTAAGGAATAGGGATTTCATTCCTCATGAATTGCGTAAGAAAGGTAGGCTGAAGACAAGCTGAGAATTGGCTAAGTGTTGGCTAAATTTTGTCTGAATCAGTGTGAGACAATTGTGAGAGTGCCGGAGACTCTTGTGAGAAGAGCGCATTGTAGTTGTTTCATAATTCCTTGGTTAATATACAATAGAATATATAGGGGTTTTGAGCCGCAAGCTTTCCCTGGGAAAATATATGTGTTGTGGTTTGATTTTATTCTTTCTTTACTTGTTGTGATTGGCGATCGTGTTTATTTTCCGCAATTGATTTTTGTTGTCCAGGTAAATCCCCTCTGCGGACATAGACGATCCCTCTAGCCCTAGGGTGGGTCTAGAAACAATGGGAACATACTAACATATACCTTCCTAGATTGCAAATGAAATTCAGAGCAAGGAAGATGACCTACCTTGTCATGATTCTATGTTGTCATCTTCAGTCGAAGCTTCTTGATCTATCGCTCTTCTCAAGTTCGCTACACGCTGCTGCCAACACTCGATTACCTATACAGAAAATCAAGATACCACGACAAGTGTAAAACCACGACAAACATAAAATAATTACAACCTATCTAGCTGATCAAGGAATGCCAAAAATATCATTATAAATGTAAAGAAGAGTGGAAGATAAACATTAGATGCATTTTATTATGATAAAGACAAGGGGAGTTTACAACCAAGCCTTGATGTTGAGGCTGTCCTTCGGCAGGTCCGTATCCAAGCACGTTTGTAACACTCTCACACACAAAGGTCTGAGATCTCACTATGTTCCCAACACACAAAAACAATCACACTCTGCACTATTCTCCCAAAGCTATAATTGCTTCTCCTTTCTATCATTACTAACTAAGGCTGTAGAGCTGAAGGAGGTGTCCTTATATAGCAATGGAGGAGGAGGTTATGGGCCCTAAAATGATGGGAAAAGAGCTTATCCTTTGGAGTAGTTCCTATTTATTGGGAACAAGAAGCCCAAAGGGGAATTCCACGGCCATTTCCTCCCAACAAACTTCTAGCTCGCCGCCTCGCGAAGCTTCTAGTCACGGAAGCTTCCTTTCTATTTTAAAAAACTTCCCAAAACATGATCGACGTGGGTCTAACATTAAGACAGAGTGTCGATCGGCGCGGGCCTCAGTGTAAATATCTGCTATCGACGCGAGTCAAACACTGAGAGAAAGTGTCGACCTTGAAAACCATGTTTTTACAAGGATTCTCCGGAAAAGTTGTAAAGGGAGATGATTTGGTAGAAAAATGTGGTTCAGGGGTATGTATTCCATGCTTGGAAAGTACACAAGGGTCACTGTATGGGTCCTCCAGGATCAAAAAATGGGGAGTACAGGGACAGTGACAAATTACTGTGTAACACAACCAATTCTTTGACGTCGCAGTCTCCTCTAGCGAGGTTCAGTCGAAGCGCATCTTAGATGCTCGTAAGGGAATTTAAACAAGATAAAGGCATGGACTCAAGCTCTCTCAAAATACATGGACTCGAGATGTCTCAACGTAATTCCTTCTATCAATACATACACATGACGATTGTTTTGTTCCCATTTTGTATTATGTTAGATGTTTAATGCAATATGCTGAGCCCTCTTTGACTGGCTAGTAGTTATGAGTGAAATTATTATGTTGTATGTTGTTCTTGTTTGTGTTCTATGTGCAAGTATCCGAACATGAATGCGAAAGGATTGTGACTTGCCGAGACAGGAGCGAGAGGCCACCACCACTATAGCAACGACGACAACGTTGGAATCCAAGTAGGTCGATCTACCGTGTGCTCTTTTCATTCAATAATTAGGAATCAACACTCTAGCATGTCTCTTTTTTCTAGACCCACTCTAGGGCTAGAGGGATCGTCTCTGTCCGAAGAGAGGATTTACCTGCTTAACAATTTGTAGAAGGATTCAATATCTTACTTTAGTAGATCGCATGATCGGATTGAAACCGTTGATATACATATTTTTTGTGTAATTTACACGTGGTATCAGAGAACAAGAAATCACTATAGTGGAGGAGAAGCTGAGTTTGTGATTGAATAAAATTCGAATTTGTAAAAGTATTTTGGGTGTGACAGGCGAATCAGGATCGAATTGGATTTCAATGGCTTGAGATTGGAGTATGCACTCGAGGGCAGTTCTAATATATTGCATGGAAAGACAGGATGAAGGCAATACTGGAGGAGAATCAGTTGAAATAATTCATTGATAATGACATTCCAAAACCCGCTGTAGTAGATGCCGCAAATATTGATGCTTGGAAAAATAAGGCTACAAGGGCGAGGAGGATCTTATTGGAGGGAGTACAAGAACACATTGTCTCAAGTATCCATGGAAAAGTGACTCCATATGCAGTGTGGAAGGCTTTGAAAGATCTGTTTTAGAGTAGTAGTGATCACAAAAAATTGGCACTGAAGGACAAGCTCAAGAAAATCAAAATGGAGAAAGGTGACAGTATTCTGAAATATTTAACCAAGTTTGTCCAATGTTGAGATGAGCTTGGGAGCATCGAAATTACTGTCGTGGATGATGAATTGGTGAGACTATCTCTTCTAGACCTTCCCAAGAGTTGGCATAGTTATCAGGACTCTGTCAATGGGAGGGAGAAGCTGCCACATTGGGACGACTTTGGTCGGATTTGGTGCAAGAATAATTCAGGCGGAATACCAGGGATGGATCTTCATCTAAGGAAGATGATGAAGAAAATTACACCTTGGATGGTAAGGGAAAGAATGGGAAGGGAAAGAAATCTTATTCCAAATCTGAGACCGACGAAGAAGGAAAAGAGCGTGACATGTCCAGAGTCAAATGTTTTCACTGTCACGAGCATGGAAATTATGCACTAATTGTCCAAAAAATAAGAAGAGAAAGAAGGTTTCAGGATCTGCAGCTGGTGAGGCTTTGGCCTCGAAATTTGAGTTGGACTTCTCGCTCATCACATGCATGGTTTTAAGTGCGATGGGATCAGGGTGGTACTTGGATAGTGGTGCATCTTTCCACATGACGAGAGACAAAGAACTTTTCAGTAGCTTGGAGGAGAAGGACCTCTAGATGCATATAGAAATGGGTGATGATGAGCTGTACAGTGCTACCGAGATTGGTACAGTTACCTTCCAGAGACAGTTAGGTAAACTCTTATTATTAAAAGAAGTAATGCATGTACCAGGCTTGAAGAAAAATTTAGTTTTAGTCGCAATGTTGGAGAATAGAGGTTATGATGTGGTTTTCTGTGAAGGGAAAGTTTTCCTTCGACACAAAGCCACAAGACAAGCCAAGAATATTATGATTCGTGTGAAGAATATCTATAAACTTGATGTAGAGAACTACGCAACATTGATGGGAAAAGTAGAAAAAGTGGTGAGCTAGGATGTGGGTGAGTTATGGCACAAGAGATTGGGCCATCTACACCACGGAGCTTTGAAGGTCATGCAGCAGATTTCTACGGAGCTTCCAAAGGGTACTCTTGCGCAGATAAACACATGCAAGAGATGTACCATGGGGAAGTGTGAGAAAGCCACGCAATTGTCCCTTGAGAGGGATCTTGATTTGCATGCAGATGAGGAACTCTTGGTTCCAAATAATGAACCTCAAGATGTGGAGTAGCCACATGTGGAGGATCATGGAGTGGCATAAACCACTCAAGTAGAGAAATTTCGAGCCAGATGGGCAGAGGGAGTACATGCAGCTATACCTCCAGGTGTGAGGTGAGGAAATGTACAAAATTAATCCCAAGAAGAAATTTGGGTAGGGTCTTAGAGATAGTGTGTCTCATGGATCGAACCTGGCTACGAGGAGCCCACAATACAATAGTAGCAGGATCAGTTAGATTGATGCAGTCACATGTTAGGAGGACAAAAATCAGAGTGATAGGTGTCAGATTAGAGTTGGCAGTAGTGCAGACTGCATGGATGCATATGTCAACAACGCAGAGGATCCTATAGACATGTGCAGTAGGTACCAGCAGTCAAAAGACTCCGATGACAGATGTAATATACTGATTTAGTTGTTTGGAGGTTATTCAGTTTCAGAAGTGTTGCATGCAAAAGTTGCATGTGCGAGAAACACTAGAGAAGTGTTGCATGCAAGAGTTGCATGTTTGAGAAACAATAGATAAGTGTTGCATGCAAGAGTCGCATGTCGCATGCAAGGACATTCCTTTCTTGTTGAGAGGAAGTGTTGAAATTTGCAACAAGAAACAGTGAAATTGGCATCTAGAAACAACATGACATCAACTACACTAGTGTGGGACCAAAGGTCATGTAGTTATGGGTCCTAGCGATACATTAGTGTGAAATTCAATTTATTTAATAAATTGGATATGTGTCAAATTTAATTATCCCTTAATTAAATTGGACAATAAAGTGTAATATTATCTCATAATCACTTGTAATAGTTAACTGATTGTGATAAACTCAGTTAGGTCATGAATTTTGAGTTGAGGGTAGTTGGTGAGGCATGTAGAGAGATTCTATGTGTTTTAGAGTTCAAGTTGTAGTTAAGTGCATGAGTAATCAATTAACTCAGTTAGGTGAGTTAAAGTCAGTTGAACTAGTTGTAACTGTTTGTTGCACTAGTGAGAGGTCAAGTGAATTAAATTAGGTTTAATTCACATGCAGTGATCTACCATGCAATTGATAATTTACTATTAATAGCTGCATGCATGTCAGTTCCAGTAGAGACCTAGTTGAGACAAATGTCAAAGGGAATTTGACTATCAGTTGTGTTATTAGAAAACTGCCCAAATGCAGTTAAGATACCACAGGATTGCCCATGATACTTGCACAGTTGAGAAAGGCTGAAATTTATAAGGAATAGGGATTGCATTCCTCATGAATTGCGTGAGCAAGGCAGTCTGAAGACAGGCTGAGAATTGGCTAAGTGTTGACCCGATTTTTTCTGAATCAGTATGAGACAATTGTGAGAGTGCATGAGACTCTTGTGAGAAGAGCGCATTGTAATTGTTTCATGATTCCTTGGTGAATGTACAACAGAATATAGAGGGGTTTTGAGCAGAAAGCTTTCCTTGAGAAAATATCTATGTTGTGGTTTGATTTTCTTCTTTATTTACTTGTTGTGATTGGTTTTCGTGTTTATTTTCCACAATTGATTTGTATAAGGATTCAATATCTTGCTTTAGTAGATCGCATGATCAGATTGAATCCATTGATATACATATTGTTTGTATAATTTCTACATATCAAAGCATAACAAGAGCCATAACCAGAGCACATCATAAATCATGCTTATAACCAACATATAACCAGAATATTAACCATGATAGAAAAACCATCAAATCACAATAATAACAAGTACAAGTACTCATGAATCACAATAGAAAAATAAATCCTATTAACTTATGCAAAATGCAACCAAGTCGGGGGCTTCTACGTACCACCCAACCATAGATCGAGTTGAACCAAATATTTATTTCAGCCAATCACCCCCATGCCATATTCTAAGCATGATTGTGGGATATAATGGGATAAACCAAGACATAAACCAATGGAATCCAGAGGTTAAATCACCTTCACCTTCAAACTATTGTGATATCACCTAAACTGGTCTGATATCACAAAACCAAACCAAGCTTGGATGCCTCAAAATTTCTCCACCATACCTTAAGGAATTTCAATATCTCCACCCACGTGTTGAGGGCTTCTCAGAGAAAACCATCTCCACCCACAACCCTTGCGAATTTTTCTGAGACCACCTCACCTGGTTCCAAAACCTTTCAGCAATCCAAATTTCAACCAAGAAATGAACCCCATCACACCATGACTATCTAGGAAATGGCAAGGCAAGGATGAAACCACCGTCAAACTCGAAAAAACCCATGCCAATGACAACAAATGAACCAAATAAACAAATGAATGTACCATACATTCACACCTCAATTAGGAAATCACACATGCAACTTGTTACCTACAAAATCCTCCTGCTGAAGCTGCTGATACAATTGTCTCCTTTCTTTCATTCACTTTCCTTTACTTTCCTTTGCTTTCCTTTACTTGTATTTTCTTGCTTTCTTTCTCCTCTTGGAGCTCTCTCTCTCTCTCTCTCTCTCACAAAACTGATCCAAGCCATACCTGGAAAAAAGTTGTGAACTAATTCCCATGCCTTTTTATTATTGATTTCTACTTTTTCTTCATTTCCCTTATTTTTCCTTCTAAATTGTTTAGCATGCAAATTTGTGTCTCTTCACCTTCCTTTTCTCTTATTTGACGTTATTTATCATAAATAAATTCCAATTAATTCCTCCTTGCCTTTGCCAATTTCCATAGCCATTAATAAACCAAAAGTGATGCCCACTATAGTGTTTGCCCAAAATTCAACTTGGAATATGTGTCCCATGACCTTGGTTTAATTTATCCTTTATTAACATTTTGATCCACTGGATCAATTTAATGCTCAAAATTCAAAGTGCTTGGATTGGATAGTAACCAACACCAAAGCGAATATCACATCGCCCTGGTTCCAAATCAATTTGTTTCACTCAAAAGCGATATTGGATGCTCCCGATATCGTGTTCTGATCGAATTAGAAAACAACTAAACATTTTGAAAATGGGTTGCAGGTACACCCAATCAGCAGTCCGTATGATGACTGTTAGTGTGAATTCTAATCACAAGCGTACGAAAATAACTCATGTTAGATGTGCATAACAAACAACCCTAACATCAAATGTGGCTATCAATTTCCTTAGATCTACAGTTAGTGATCAGAATAAATGCTATAAAAATCCAGATCTATGCAGTTAAAGACATTAAACAACAAAAATAAGCAAGAGTTGCTCCATGCATCCAATAGACAAGACAATAATTTTTAAAGATTTTTTTGTATTATGACACTTGGGAAGGGAACATAGAAAGATGTTACCAGTCCCCCTCAATGGGATGGGTTCTTGTATGTCCTCAGCGCTTCAGATTTAAGATCTCTCTCTCTTGATGGTGTAGAAAACCCAGAGAAAATGGAACTCAAATGGAGCTAACAAGAAAAAGCAGAAAAATATGACAATGATAGAGTATCAAAATCAGACCAGAAGTATAGATCAAAGGGTGATCTTAAGGCAACAAAAGGTAGTGAATGAATGAAAAACCTTTGTATTTATAGCAAAATATTGAGTTAGTCTAAATATTGGTGCATAATTAAATATTATTAAACAAATCTAGATCCAACTTTTATGCAATATTTTATTATTTTTGTTGGAGGGAAAATGAATTTAAATTTGGTCAAATCCCCTTATTTATAAATAATAAATAAATAAATGATTTATTTATTATTTTAAGAATGTGGTTAAGGAATAATTAAATAAATAATTATTTATTCAATTATTTATAAATTCTTTAGTCAAATTTAACCAAGAATATTATTAAATAATTATTCCTCGAAAACAATAAGATAAATAATGATTTATCTAATTAATTTTCTTGTTTTGGGTTAAATATGACTAGGAATATTAAGTTAACAATGGTTTAATTAATTATCCCTAGAGGAAAATAACACAAATAAGGATTTATTTAATTATTCCTCACGGGGTTTCCTGTTTAGACCAGAAACACATTAATAAACTATGGGTTATTAAGTTATTTCTCATAGTGAAAGCAATTTTACTGTGGTAAAATTGGTCTTACATGGTGTACATTAGTCCATCTAATAGTAACAGGTTAGATGAAAAAAAATTGGTGTAATAATGACTAGGCACTTGAATGTGCATTTGATTGCGTTTCTATGGGCCTATGGTTGGATGACAAGTGTCATATTCTTATTCGTTACAGTTGGCATAATTCTATTGGCTCATGGGTTTGTGTGGTGGCCCAATGAGGGAGAGCCACATGAGCCAATCAGTGGCTTCCACGTGGCCTCCTCTTAGCCGTGTAAATTTTTTCTATAGGCTAGAGCGGGCCTCTATGGGGTTCGATCGTTGGACCTCATGACTGGCAGCAAGACTCTATACTGCCTCGCCTACTGTGTTCCTTGCTTATATAATTTTTTGGTTAAATTTAAAGTTGAGTGGGATTTGGTATGGGGTCAGGATCGGGGTTAACCCCTAGCCCTCGGTTCACCCAACCCACGCGACATGATGGGAAGCGAGGGGCCCGGGGTTAACCCCAGCCCCAACACCACCTATCAATATATCATCGTATATTTCCAAAGTCCAAACATTGTGTTATGTCACCGCACTATACAATGGAACACAAACCATATATTCATGTTAACCTAAAGTTCAGAGTATATGTCATTGCAGGTTTGTTAAACAGTTATTCGCCCGACGGTTTCGGGAGTTATATGTCATATGGCATGGTTAGGAAGGTGCATTCAAGTTTATCATTGACAAGTTGGTTCATGTCAATAAACCTGATGGCCAGTTAAATTGGAGATCAGTTCACATGTGAACGAGTTTGGGTGTGAAGTTTTATGCTATGGTTTAAACTCCGGCGGGTATGAACCCAACCCAACGTGAAAGCTTGGTTACGAAGCGGGTTACGGTTAATGGTTATGGCGGTTACACCAATGGTCTATGTCCAATATATCACATGCCATGGTTTTGGAAATGATTATGGTCAACAGTTTTGATGGGAACCTAACCCATGACCAAACCCCAAATTTCAACACCAACCAAGGTTTCCAAGTAGGGTTAATTATTCAACTAAAATTTTCAAACCAACCCTGGATCTAATGGATGATATTGCGCCTCTTGGCGCATTTTTTTTCGGGTCATGGGCTGACATATGAAATTTAATTGTTTGAAAATTTTCACCTGAACCGACGGGAATATTTCCGACACGGGGCAAAATTGTCACCCCACGTTTCCGAAAAAGGCAGAAAATGTAGGATAATTAGCAGGTGGGTGCGATTTGGAGGACATTTAGAAGAAAAAATTTGCAAGAGCATAAATCAGTCAATTTTTGACCTTTTTGAGTGCATAAAGAGCCTAGCTAGGGATTTTTTATTGTTCTGGAGCCATTGAGACATTTTTTTAGCATTTTGAGCACTGTACTTTACGTAAACACATATTTTTGAGCATAATGAAAGAGGCCCAACATTGGAAGTTGGACTGGGAGATGTAGCCCTAGAGGGGTGAAATCCTTCATCATTTTCTGTCTTGTGTATACTGTTATGGTACTAATGTCTTCTTTATTTTCTGCAAAATAGAGTTTAAAATCATGTTTTTGTGTTAATGAAATTGACATAATTGGCTAAAAACCATAAACATTTCACTTGCAATGTTCACCATAAACTCTCAAGTTTACATATACAGATAAGTTTGGTATCAGATCTTTGGTTCTTAGTTTGTTTTGAGTGTTTAATTTTGTTGCAAGTGCTTCTGATCCTTACAAGGTTGAAGCTGAAAAGAGGAGAATGAAATCTTGTGGTAGCAAGTCCTCAAGTTAGGTCAAGGAGAGCACATTTGCCACAATATCCACCACAAATTTCACCTCAAGTTTCACCAAAATCCTCACCAGTCATGGCACATGAAGGAGAGTCTGACAATATGTCAGAGGATGAGAAGGATTTTAGAATAACATTATTTGACATGACACAAATGGTGAAAGTTCTCTATGAAGAGATTTTTACAAGGTTGCAACAAGGTGAGAGCTCCAATCCTCTAAAGGGAGATGGAGATAAACCTCCAAAAGGAGATGGAGGAGATGAGGACCAACCTCCAAAATGGAATGGAGGGAATGGTGAAAAACCACCCTTAACTCAACCTTTCTCTTCACCTCCATCTTCACCATCATTATCTTCTACATCAAACCCTTCACAAACACCTCTACATTCTCCAAAGGGACATGGTAAAACTACACTTTCAAAACTTGACATAAAGTTTGAATTTCCTATGTATAATGGAGAGGTAAATGATGAGAGATTAGATAATTGGGTTCTTCAGCTTGAAGATTATTGTAGGATACAAAGGATCAAGGATGATGAGACCAAGATTCAACTTGCTTCATTAAGGTTGGAAAGTGTATCACTCATTTGGCTGGAAGCCAAAACTCAAGAGGAGATGAAGAAACATGGTTAGGTTTTATCCTCTTGGAATGATTTTGTTGTTGCACTAAGAAGAAAATTTTATCCATTAGCATACATGCATAAATATATCATGGATTGGCAAACTTTAGGCTATTAAAGGGTCAAAGTGTGCAAAGTTATACCCAAGAGTTTAGAAGAAGAGAATTTATTTTGGGTGTAGATTTATCATCTCAAGACACTTTACTCAAATACATTTGAGGTTTACATAGCCACTTGAGACACACTATTCTCATGTTTAACCCTACAAGTTTAGATGAAGTTTGTGTACAAGCCACACATCTAGAAGAAAGAGGGAAACATGTTTATGATGAAACAAGTGAGAACACCTTTGAGTCTGGAGAAAAAGGAAAGGGTAAGTTAAGGGGAAAAGGAAAGAAGAATGCTACCATCAAGATGGAGAAAGAAAAAATTACATGCAAACACTGTTCCAAAGAGGGCCATGATGAATATCATTGCTAGAAACTTCATCCAGAGATGAGACCCAAAAAGTTTAAAAACAAGGAGAAAGAAAAGACAACTGCAACTACACAACATGATTTGGGTTCTGATTCCGGGGATGAAACAAAGATCACAACCATGGGTTTGAAAGGTAGGGACATTGCAATTACTAGTTCTTCAAATTGTTTCAATGATACTCAATATGAAAAAACAAGAATTGAGCTTTTCCATATTATAGTTGTTTCAAAACATGTCAAGATAGACACACTGTTTGACAATGGTTCACAAGAAAATCTTATCTTTGAATACATTGCCAAGAAGTTAAACTTAGAGACCATTCCTCATCCTAAACCTTATCCTTTAGGTTGGGTATGTGAGAATGAAAAATTGCAGGTGACAAGGAAGTGCATACTTAGATTTGTAATCACTGTAAACTTTCTTGATGAAGTTGATCTTGATGTAGTTCTGCTTGATATATGTGGTATTGTTCCATATCTTTATGATAGGAGAGATATTTTTCATCGCCATGAGAATACATATCATTTATTCAAGAATGGGATTGAGTACATTGTTAGAGTGCATAGCAAGAAATTTAGTTTATCTCTTGTTAATGCTGGACAAATGAAGAGGATTGTTAATGCTAGTCAGAATTTTCATTGTTAATGTTCAAGCACAATGATGTTGTGGATGAAGCCTTTGAAGGATATGAATCAAATTTGAAATCTGATTTCATTGAGGTTTCTAATGCATGTGATAAGTTTTTTTTCAAGAGTCTAACGTGTTGCCTCGTAAAAGAGGTAAACAACATGAAGTGAATTTGCAGCGGGATGCATCATTGTTGAACATTGGTGTGAACAAGATGCCAGTGTTAAAGAATGCAGCGGTAAAAAAGAAAATACAAAAGCAATTTGAAAAAGAGGACATTAGTTCCAAAAATTATTCTTGTGGGTTTCATAATTGTTTGGCTTTGAAAAAAGATGGTGCATGGTGATGACGATCACATTTGGTAAAGATTCTAGCCAAGTGCAAGGCTAGACATGGTAAGCATCATCATGATGACAATGTTCAAGGTGAAGTGAATTTGAAATTGTCTAAATTTCCTTTGACTGAAGACTAAGGATGGAATGTGCATACTCCTTCTAAGGCATTTTTATATTCTGCATATTTTGGGAAATTGCAGCAATATGTCATTATTGATAGAAAGACCAGGACTCCAAAATCAGGGAAAGTGATGTACTTTCATGAAAATCTCAAAGCAACAGATTAAAAAAAAATTCAGTGGATTGAGACTGGAAGAGTTAGGGAGTTGTACCCTCATCTATTTTTTAACTGATAATGAGATTTTGGAGGTCCAAAAGCTTCCAGTGGGGAGTAATGATCTGATGGACCTGTTTAATGTTCAAAATCCAAAGTGCTCGAATTGGCCTGAAACTAGCGCCAAAGGGAAGATATCATCGCCCTTATTCCAACACAATTCGATTCACTCAAAAACGATATCAGATGCTCCCTATATCACGTTCTGATTGAATTGGAAAATAACTAATTTTTTTTGAAAATGGGTTGCAAGTACACCCAATCAGCAATCCGTACGCTGACTAGACATTTGACTGTGTTTTTGTGGGCCTATGGTTTGATGACAAGTGTTATCATCTTAGTGGTTACGATTGGCACAGTTCTATTGGCTCATGGGTTTGTGTGGTGGCCCAATGAGGGAGAGCCACCTGGGCCACTCCGTGGCAACCACATGGCCTACTCTTGGCTGTGTAAAATTTTTCTATAGGCCAAAGCAAGCCTCTATGGGGTTTGATCATTGGACCTCATGACTAGAAGTAAGGCTCTGTACTTCCCTGCCTACAATGTTCCTTGCTTATCATAGTGTTTTGGTTAAATTTAAATTTGAGTGGGATTTGGTATGGGGGTCAGTACCAGGGTTAACCCCTAGCTCTCGGTCCACCCAAAACATGTGACGTGGTGGGAAGCTAGGGGCCCAGGGTTAACCTCGACCCCAACACCACCCATCAATATATCACTGTAAATTTCCAAAGTCCAAACATTATGTTATGTCAGATCATTTTTGGGATTCAACTGCGTTAATTTAGTCATTCATCTATGACCATTTCCATGAGAGGTAGTCGTAACTGACTAATTTCTCATGGTTTTTGAATAGTCCACTTAGCACTCATTGCATCGGGTGATGCTCACAGGGGTGAAGAAGTGGGATTGAAACTAGTGAAATGAATCACATAGCATCAATCATTATGTTATGTCATCGCACCATAAAATTGAACACCAACCATATATTATGTTAACCCAAAGTTCAGAGTATATGCCATGGCGGGTTCGTTAAATAATTGTTCGCTTGACAGTTTCAAGAGTCATATGCCATATGGAATGGTTAGGAAGGTGCAGTCAAGTTTATTGTTGGCAGGTTGGTTCATTTCAATAAACCCGATGGTCAGTTAAACCAGAAATAAATTCACATGTGAACGAGTTTGGGTGTGAAGTTTTATGGTATGGTTTAAACACTGGTAGGAATGAACCCAACCTAACGTGCAAGCTTGGTTACGAAGCGGGTCATGGGCCGACATAGGCAATTTCAGTGTTCGACAATTTGCACCCGAACCGACGGGAATCTCGCTGGTGCGCGACAAAATTGTTGCCCCATGTGGACGAAAAAGGTCGAAAATGTAGGATAGTTAGCAGGTGGGTGCGATTTGGAGGACAATTAGTAGAAAAACTTTGCAGGAGCATAAATCAGTCAGTTTTTTACCTTTTTTAGTGCAGAAAGAGCTCGGTTAGGGGTTTTTGACTATTCTGGAGCCATTGGAGAATTTTTTTTAAAGCAATTTTAGCACTGTAACTTGATGTAAACACATATTTTTGAGCATAATGAAATAGGCCCAACATCCATATACATATACATATAAATATACATATACATATACATATACATATACTAAAAAATCATTTGCTTGAACCAACAAATAATGAATGATATAAAGCCTGCATCTGATCAACCATATCCCATGAACTTTCATCGAGCACAAAGTGCTTCCACTGCACTTTAACTTTCTCTATTGCTCAGTTCCGGATGATGAGTTGTTTCCGTTGTAATATGAATTGTGGTTATGGATGGAATTATCCCTCTGGTTCCACCTAAAATATAGACTAGCCAATCACATGATAAACATCTTGCACATATCTCTTAAGCAATGAAACATGGAAAACATCATGGACTTTCACTATCGGTGGCAGTGCAACTCTGTAGGCCACTGGTCCAATCCTCTTAAGGATCTCAAAAGGCATGCAATACTAAGGTGCTAACTTAGCGCATTGATCCAGGTGGATATCGATGGCCACCCACCTATTCCATTTGGACCTGCACCATCAATTCTTGTAGCTTTTCACTTTCAACACAACTTACTATTTTTAGCAAGTTTTTAGGTCTTGCACTTCCGGAGACATTTTGGGCCTTAATGATATAGGTGGACATTGGTGGCCACCCACCTATTCCATTTGAACCCCCACCATCAGTTCTTTCAGTTTTTAAGTTGCAACACAACTTACTATTTTTAGCAGTTTTTCGGGTCCTGAACTTCCGGAGCCGTTTTGAGGCCCTAAACGACGTTTTTTGGGAAAATGGGGAGTAACATGGGTCCATGGACCAATTTTTCTCACACTGAAAGTTGTACTCCTCAGATAGATCTTTCTAACGATCTATTGAGTGCGTCAAACGAAGATCGAATGCCAAAGTTACATCCTTGGGAAGTTGAAACACCAATTTACCCAAATGGGACCCACAGTTTTGGCACTTCATCTCCTAGGGTTAGGTTTTTGGACGTTTAAGTTTTTCCATTGTTTCTCAATAATAAATAGGCCCTCGAGCCTCATTGTAATGTAGTTCAGAGGTCTGTAGCCACCACATCTCTTCTCAGAGATTCGCTACCAACACCCTAGCTATTTTATTTCCATTATGTCTGTAAGCATATTTTTGTTATTTGATATTAATGAAATGAAGCATTATTTCTGTTGCATCTCTATGTTTATGGTTATTTCTGTATGTTGTTGCATTCCTGCATAAAATCCGGATCACGCATGATCCAATCCTCAAAGAGCTCCTCTTGGGGTTGATGCAAAAGTACACATGTTCCCCATCCTCAAACTCCTTTAATGATCTGTGCTGATCCGCATAACTCTTCTGTCTGTCACGTGATGCCTTCAAATTCCTCTTAATAACCTGCATTTCCTATACCATCTTTGCCAACATATCCGGTTTAATAAATACACTGTTCACTGGGTCACTCCAGCTGATAGGAGCATTACAACTCCAATCATAAAGAACCTTGAATGAACTCATCTTCAAGGACTCCTCATACTTATTATTATATGGAAACTCTATAAGTGGAAGATACTCTTCCCACTTCCTCTACTGATACATGACATACATCCTCAGCATATCCTCAAGAATCATGTTAATCCTCTCTGTCTATCCATTTTTATGCGGATGATAAGTTTTACTGAAAGCCAACTTTGTCCCAAAACCTACAGACAACTCCTTCCAAAACCTGGAAGTGAACTTGGCATCCCTATATGATATTATCTTCTTGGGAACACCATGCAATCATAATATCTACTTGATGAAAATTTGAGCTACCTCGCTAGTTTAATTCGTAGATTTAACAACAATTAAGTGAGCTACCTTACTTAACCTATCAACCATAACCATGCTGGAATCATGTTGCTTCGACGTCCTCGACAAACCTGTAATAAAGTCCATGGAAATGACCTCCCATTTCCACTCTAGAATTGGAATCGTTTGTAATAAACCACCTGGATGCTTACACTCTACTTTTACCTACTGATAATCCAAACATCTCACAACAAACTCAACCACTTAATTCTTTAAGTTCGGCCAATGAAAAAACTTTATAACTATTTTCAATGTCTTTTGATATCCTGGGTGAGCTGAATACAACTTGACATGAAATTCCATCAAAATAAGCTTCTTGAGCTCATTGTAATCTGACACATAGATCTTGTTCCCAAATCTGACCAACCCATCTGCTGTGAGATGATACGCCTCATCCCTATCACCTTCACCCTACTGCTGTAACCTGCGCCTCAACTGTTGATACCTATCATCATGCTGTCCCACATGCAAGATTCTCTCCTGCAAATCTATCCCATAAGAGCTCACTACGACAATGTGATCCACCTTCACTCTCCTACTAAGAGCATCTGCAACCCTGTTCTCCTTTCCCTTAATGTACCTAATCTCAAAGTCAAACTCACTAAGAGTATCTAAACATCTAGCTTGCATGACATTAAAATTAGGTTGGTCAAACAAGTAACTTAGTCCACTACGATCACTCATCAGAACGAACCTCCTTCCAAGAAAACAATTTCTCCACATCTCCAAGGCATGAATGATAGCTACCCACTCAATATCATGAATCACATAGTTGTGCTCGTGATCATTTGAATTCCTTGACTCATAGCATACCACATGTCCTTCCTACACTAGGACACCACCAAGTCCTCTCCACATGTCCTTCTTGCATCCAGACTCCACCAAGTCCTCTCCACATGTCATTCCTGCATCATGAATCCACCAAGTACTCTCTTGCAATCATATCTACATACTACAAACCCTTTATCAGGATCTACAATATTCAAGGCTACAACATTTGTAAGCAAATTCTTCAACTGCTCAAAACTAGTTGCACACTCCTCTGTCCATTCAAAATTATTTCCTTTTCTATAAAAATATGTAATAGGATAGGAAATCTATGAGAATGTCTTGATGAACTGCCTGCAATAACCTGCTAGTCCCATGAATGATTTGACCTCATCCACATTCCTAGGAGCTGCCCATTCCATGATAGATATAATATTTTCCGGGTCTACTACTATACCTTCCTTGGAAACAACATGTCCCAAGTAATGAACTCCAGTCTAAAATAAAATGCACTTGTTAAGCTTGGCATACAACCAAGTCTCTCCCAACAATCTTAGCACTGTTTCAAGTTTCTCTGCATGCTCTTCCTCATTCTTAGAACATATCAATATGTCATCAATGAACACTATCAAAAACTTGTCTAGATAAGGACACAACACACTATTCATCAAACACATGAAAGTAGTTGGAGCATTGGTATGATCAAATAGAACCACTACAAACTCATAATGCCCATACTTGGTGTTAGTGTCCAATATTCAGTGATTTATATGTACTCTTTCAAATTTGTCTAGTAGTGGTTCTAGGTCAAAATTTTATATTTCCAAGTAAGTTTTCAAATAAAATTTTGATCGCTGGATATGTATAGGTCTTTAAAAGCTACTCCCTCCAGTTTATTTATGGTTATTGTCATTTCATGGCTCATGTCCTTCATTTTCATCTAGAGTCTCAGGTCAAGTTGCCATGTTTTCACCTAGGTCAATGTATAGGTGTCTTTCATTTCGCCACCATAAAAGTCCAAATTCTGTCACGAAGAAGGCGAAAAAAGGGTCATTCATTTCCATCATACAAAATTATCTTTAAAAGGGAGTTAAATTAGGTAGGTTAATAAAAAAAATACAATTTTTATTCTTTCAAAATCTTGTTACAATGTCAAAATATTCAAAAATCAAAGTGTTCTTCAAAAAGGTCATGTTTTCACTAAATGACAAAAAAAAGGTGTCTTATTGATGTTATAAAAAGGGAAAAGTGATTTCTTTCACTCATTTTATCTTATCTTGCTCGATAAATTGCATCTCCCACCTTAAGAATACCTTACCACTGCCAAATGTGGAAGAAAACTGGAAAAATTTGCAAGAAAATCCAATCTTCTACGCTTCTGGAGGTTCTGCGGTGTTTCTTAAGGGGCAGTGCGACGTTTCTGGGTATTGGCGCTATGCTTCTGGGGCAGCGCTACACTTCTGCAAAGACTGCTATGTTTTTTCTTTTCACTCTTTAAATCATCTTCTCAAGCCTAAAAAATAGTGTGCAAACCTCCTGTGGCCTCCAAAACCAGTAAATGAACACTCCATTTTCCTTCTTCAAGTCAATTCATGATTGTATGAGTGTTTTCTATCATTAGGGCTTTTCTCTCCTATGTTTTAGGGTTTCTCATTCTTTGATTAGTTTTAACTATTGGAGACCCTTTTTCCTACCATCTAAACTTTCATTTATCCTTTACAAACTCTACCACAACACCTCCTATTACTCATAGTCCCCTTTACCCTAGTTTCGATCAAAACCCTAAGTCCCCACTACACTTCCACAATAAAATTGGAAAATTCCCGCGTTTTCACAATTTGGTCCACTTCCCCATACCCATTTCAAGTAATTCCACCTATATCCTCAAGCTAACATATTACCCTACTGCCTCAAATTTTTGGGGAATTTTCCCCAACCTCCTTATATCTCATCACAACCCCTAAAATTACCCTACCCATATCCCCTGTTTTCCCAAATTCATCATCCCTACCCACTCCTTTCATCTAGGAGGGTTTCATTATTTTTACAAATACTATGGAGAGTTAAAATAAATCTCACAAGAGAGGTCACCACTCTAGACTTGATCCATCCACATTACAAGAACTTAATGCCTCCCCATATGGTGAGGGATGTTTTGAAAACAATGGATGTTTTAGATTTTGTGAGAAGATCATGGAGGTAGGATGTCATGCCCCATTGACTACACTTTTCGCCACTAACTTTAGCAGAGACAAAGCCACCATAGTAGGCATTGAATTCACTCTATCAATAGAGGCCATCAATTTAGCAACAGGGATTCCAAATGAAGGAGAAGTCTGGTTCAAGAGTATGGAATTGAACCTTGAAAACTACCCAATGTTCCTAAAACCTCATTGTAGAGATGAACCTGAACATGTTTTCCCTTTCAGAAATCTACTTGATAAGTATGCCCCATTAATGAAGCTCATCATGAAATATTTCACATGCGAGGGAATATTTTCAAGACTGTACCAATACCATGTCAAGTTACTAATGCACTTCACAACTATCAAATCACTGAATTTTTCAAACTATCTATTCAGGAGTTCGGTCAAGATGGCGGAAAAAATACAAAGCAAAGGTATAAATCCTCATCCCAGTCTATTTCACCATGGTTTGGTTAAGTTGATTTTTTTTCACGAGCTCTTAGAAAACAATATGACCTGGGAATTTTTCATGGAGAGAGTAGCATCAGCCCCTGCTACTAGTCCACCTACTGTTCATAGCACAATATCAGTACAACCAAAGGAGGTTGGATCTTCTAGAAGGCATGCTCAGATTTCAAAAGCACCTAGGGTTGAGATCACTAAAACCTATGAGAAAGAAAAGAGAATGGTTTTTAATCCTAAGACCATCAAAGGTGTATTGGCACCTGAAACTACACATGAGCAAAGACAAATAATGGATCAACCACCTAGCCATGATGGTGAGTCACCATTGCAACACCATGATGAACAAACACTCTTATAAATTGACATGGTAAAGCAAGTGAAGGATAAGTCAGTTGAGGATATCATAAAGGATAAGTATGAAGAAATAATAGAGTTAAAGGAGGTTTTCTCAATTGCAAATTCTCAGATCACATTCATACAGTAAGAGAATTTTCAGTTAAAGGTGAAACTACTCCTCCAAGACAAATCAAAGGTACATGTTGATACAGATAAAGGTAAGGGAAAAGAAATAGTAGATGATGATCAGCTGGAGGATGTAGAATTTGGAACAAAAATAATAATACCAAGGACAAGAGGATTTAAGAAGGCACTTTAGCGAGAAATAGAATCAACAACTCCTAAATCAGGTTGGTAGACTTTTGATGAACTAATTTTTGATGAAATCAATCAAGATAGAGAGTATTGGATTGACAGGGTCAATGAAAACCTTGAAAATATTTCAAAGAAAGCTAAAAATAATAATAACCTCCAGAGACATATGGCCAATCATTATTGCGCCAGGAACAAAATTTCACAAATCAGGCTCAAACAAGTGAAGAAAAATCTTAAAGAAGCTAAAATGAAGCTCAAGGAGAAGGAAAACTTAGAACTCTTTTCCGAGGCATCCATGGCTATTTAGCCCATCCTACACATGTGTGATAGAACAAATTTTGGTCAATTTTGAGCACTTTTTTTGTATTTTTGATGATTTTTGCACAAATCTGGACATTTTTTCTGCATAGAAGTGTCGCGCTGAGGCGCAACGCTTTCTCTCAGAGCTTCCAAATCAAGATTTTTATATATGGATGGGTGCATATTGACTAGTACATGCCAAATACGGACTTGGTTTTCCATGAAAAGCTCTAGTTTTGAAGAACAATGCAAAAAACTTCCTCATTTCTATTCTTCTGCCAGTGTTTTGGACCAGGCGTGATGCTTCTGGAGTGAGGTTCAGAAAAACCACTTTTGGAGGCCTTCCTGTGGGTGTTTTCCAAAATTCAAAGTGAATTGGAAACTAGACTCACAAGGATACTCAACACAACTTTCAAATTTGCATTTGGATGCTCCTAAGTGGGTCAAATTCACCCTTGAACTGACGCGACGTTTCTACCAGATAGGTGCAACGTTTCTGCATAGGATTCCTTTCAGATAGCTGTCATGCCAGGAAAACTCTAGAAATTCGATGCTATTTTTCCCATGAGGTGTCAATTGATGTGTTTGAGCTTGTTTTTTCCTCTATGATGAGGACACATGTGATTTAATGGAGGAGACACACACTCCTAGTCTTTATCTAAATTTCAGGGATTAGTTTCTAACTTCCCTAGATTCTAGGAAGTGACTCATCTGATGTAATTATGATGCTTTTTGAATAGGATTTTGACACTATGAGGTGTCATGAACTCTATTTTATATAAGTAGTCCACCTCAAATCATTTTAGAGGTTGGATAGTTGTTATTTGCAGTGGAGCTATTGTACAAGCTTTTGTTAATGAAATCAAAGTCAATGTTGCAGACATAGTGTTGAGACTCTAGTGGTATGCCTTTGAGCATTTGTTTTTCTCTGTAGACTCATCATGTTGAATGTTATGTTACTCATATTTCATCTATATGCTTCTTTATGCTAAGTATTATCAGTTTATTGACATAAAACATGTTTTTCATGCTCTATTTTTTTATAAGATTTACATGAAATTGTCTCTGCTCTTCTGATGAATGAATTCAATTTAATGCTCATTATGATTCCCTCTCAGTTCACTCTATACACAATGAAAAATTAAGCATGCTTCTTAGATTGCCTACCTAGCCTAACACTTACCTCTGCAGCTAAACCTTTTAATTCATACCAAAACCATAGACCTAGTTTCCTAACTGTCATTCTTATATAGCAAAATTCCAAACAAACAAAACCCTAATCTATTGAGCATCATAACTAGCCTAAGATAATTATATACATTCATCATTTTGGCTGCTAAGTGACTTTAGAAAGCCCTCTCCGATCTTGGTAGGGCTAGCTACCTGGCCTAAATGTTGGTCTGTGTTTGCGTTCCTTCACCTCCATTCTTAGCCTTGGGAAGCAGGGGGGAGTGATAACACCTGGTACATAATGTTGTCTTGTAGATGTCTTCTTCTTTGATGAATACTTGATGATATCCCAATCTCAAGTCAATATTTAAAAAAAAAACTGCTCCCTTCAAATGATTAAACAAGTCATCAATACACAACAAAGGATACATGTTATCAATAAACATCTTGTTCTATAGAAATTTTAATGTATATTCAAAACTATTCATGTAATGTATTAAAACATAAGACTCAAATCTACTCTACACATCTGTGGAAGAAAATTCATGATCGAGAACACATATCAAAAAAATGCATCATGATTTAACACACATACATAGAGATTTATCTAGGGGAAAGCAATTGCTCAAAACTCCTTCCTATCTATATTGCATTAATGAAAGAATCTAGATGAATACAATATGCTTGCTCAAGATTGAGCACAACTTGTAGGAGTATCTTCTATCCTCTGGTTGACGGAATGAATTTGGCCAAAAATTAACCAATTTCAAGCCTTCTTAAGCTCCTATTTCCTTGTTTTTTTTGATTTGGAATTAGCCCCTATTAATTAGGGAAATTTCTCATTGATAATTGTGCAATTCATTTAGGCCCTTCTTTGACTGCAAGGACCAACTATACAAATCAGAAAATTATCTCTGATAGTACACTGCCCTTGAACTCCAATATCAACTAGGTAAATCTAATTTCATGCATGCATGAGTTAAGTTAGGTTTATTATTCAGTTAACTGGTTAAACACTAAAGTTACACCCCACTGTTAAACCTCCAACTAGTTCCTCCAACAATTGGAACTAATTTAACTAACCATAACTCATTTAACCGAATTAAATTGTTACAACTGAAATTAACTCGACCTAGGCTCCTAAAATTTAGGAATCACTATACACAACTCAAGTTCATGACCCCAACTCGAATAAACTAATGAAGTGATAACAACTATTTCAACCCAGTTAACTCATTCAAGTTGTCTAAAGTTGTCTAGTGATGTGGAATTTCATTTTTCTCCTAATTTAATTCAAGGAAAAAATAAATTTGGAATTTCTTGCTGCATTTTCAACACTCCCTGTTAACATTGGAAAATCATACAGCAGAAGATGACATTAATTAATGTCAAGCCAAAGGATTTACACGTCAGGAAGACATTATGGAATCAAGAAAGTATTTAAAATCTCTAAGGTTTTGAGAAAATCAAATTTGAACTAGTCTTAAAGTGCTAATTGCACGCTTTATCATTCGAGAAGACCGCATTTTGCGTGCCTTTTGGCCCGATAAGCGTGAATTCCTGAAAGAGGCAAAATGTTTCTTTCTGGGACCACACAAAGCAAAGGACAATTACTCCTTGCATGAAGCCGCCTAAGGAAAACCACCAATGCCTCCTTAGACTTTATGTGAGCACACAAAATAATATTTGGAGCACATAATGGAATCATACCTCTCCCTTGGGTCACCATCCACCATGTAGCAAGGGAGGGAAGGAGGATTTGAAATCCCCTATATAAAGCCACCAAGAGATGAAGAATGGGTGACCACATTGTTATAGTGGCCAAAATTTCCCAAGCAATACCAACAGTGTGTGACCTGGAGCTGGAGATAGAGGGGAATCGATTGTTGGCCACCCAACAATCCTAGTCCATCACAACGGAGAGAGAGGGAGACTGCATTAGAGGCAGAGCTTGGAAAAACAACATCCTTGCATCGGGACCTAGAAGCATTGTCTAGGGGCCCTTTGGCAAGTGGGTAAAATTTCTTCTACATATCAAATGTTTAATAAGAAGAGGCCTAGAACCATCGTTTGCAATATTATCATTTTGACTCTCTTCAATAGCTTCTATATATTTGTGTTTTAGTTTTTAGTTCAATTTGAGCATACATTTGGATACTTTTTCCTCTAGATTGTATGCTTTTGAGCTCCACCACTTTCTGCCTGTTACCAATAGTTTATAGGGGTAGAGCACAACCCTTAAACTGGTCCGATTTCGTACATCCGTGTGTCAAATCCACCACAACACTCCCTCTCAGCAAGAAAGGGATTATAAAATACCCTTATCCTGCCTGTATGTAACTTGAATTTTCCTCTTGACAAAGCCTTTTTCCAAATATTTGCATCATGTTCCTATGTAGGAATGTATTCCAACAACATGATCTGAATCTGCACACAATCTCGTAGATGGTGATATCGAATGTTGTTATTCTTGGATCGATCTTGAAAACTGGATTCTTAGAGATTTTGATACAACTTTGATTGTCCTAGTAAAACACAATAGGATCCATCATCTGACCAAATAACCCAAAAATAATATTCCTCATCCAAATAGTTTCACATGCTGCTTCACTGGCAACCATGTAATCTGCTTCTGCTAAGCTGAGTGAAACTGATCTATGCTTCCTGCTATACCAAGAAGCTGCTGTTGACCCAACACTGAAAATTCCTCCTGATGTGTTCTTCCTATCTGATGGACTCCCTGCCCAATCTGCATATGTGAGGCCTTGCAACTTCACTCCCTCTGTCTGTCTGTACCAAAGTCCAAAGTGAGTAGTGCCTCTGAGGTATCTCAACACATGTTTTTCCACCTTCCAATACAATTGCTTTGGATTAACCATTGCTTGAATAAGCTGGTTAATTGCATAACATATGTATAGTCACGTATTCACCAAATACATAAGTGAACCCACAAGCTACCTATAAATAGTAGCCTCCACTTCCTCACCTGAAGTGGCATCCTCCTTCCTCCAACTTACTGTTAGAGGAGTGTCCATGGGTTTGATACTCTCCATGCAAAAATTCTTTAGTATCTTCTTGGCATACTTACCTTGAGAGACAAAAATTCCCCATCTCCTCGCCATACTTCCAAATAGAGGAAATAATGCATGAGTCTCATGTCCTTCATCTCAAATTATCTTGCAAGATCATCTTTGCAAGAACTGATCAACTTCTCATAACCAGTTAAAATAAAATCATCAACATATAGTACTATAATCAACAATTTACCTTCAACAATAATATGGTAAAGGTTTGCTTCTACTTCATTTTTGGTGAATCCCAACCTGGTGAAATAGTTGTCGATCCTAGTGTACCAAGCACGAGGTGCTTGTTTCAATCCATACAACCCATGCTTGAGTCTGCGACTCTCTATACAAGGTCTCAAATTCTTATGGTTGTTCAATGTACACCTCCTCCTCAATCACTCCATTGAGGAATATTTTACTCACATCCATCTAATGAATCTTACATCAAATCTGTGCTACAAGTGCTAGAATTGATCTGATAGAAGAGTACCTTTCCAATGGAGCAAAGATATCCTCATAGTCAATTCCCTCCACCTGAGAGAACCCCTTGGCCACAAATCTGGCCTTGTGTTTCTTGATGCTTTCTTCTGCTACTTGCTTCACTTTGTAGATGCATCTTGAACGCACCACTAATTTGTCCTCTAGTCTTGGGATCACTTCCCAAGCACTGTTTATGAAAATGGAATCATATTCCTCTACCATGGCACCAACCCATATTGGTTGCTGCATTAATTCCTCAAATGAGGATGGTTATGTCTCTACTAGCTCACTCATCAGAGCCATGTAGCCTATGTACTGATACAATGACCTCCTCTTCCTATGTTGTGACGTGGGTGCTCCCACATTCTCTCTAGCATCATGCAATAATCTGCCAGCTTCCCTAATCTGCTTCCTTCCTTCATTAGATGTCTCTTCTTGAGTGGATGTCTCCACTCTCTACTCCTCTATTTGTGGTTGTTCCACAACATCATGAGGTTCTTCCTTTAGATCCAAAAGCTCCTAATATGCATGCAACTGAAGCTCCCTCCCAAGAGAATACCTTATTGCCTTATCCTCATCGAACTTCACATCTCTACAAACAACTACCATCCTGAGATATGGCAGGTACATCCAATCGTTGTGAGGTGTACCAGTGTACCCCACAAATATGCCCAAATCTGCTGTTTGCTCTAGATTTTTCCTTGATTCCTTGGAAACATGATAGTAAACTGATGAACCAAAGATCTTGAAGTGTGACACATTTGGTTTCTTCCCTGAAAAAGATTCTTCTAGTGTACTCATCTTGAGAATCTGATGAGGACTCCTATTCTGAACATATACTCTTGTGTTGCATGCTTCAGCCAACAAGTGTAGAGGTAGGCCTTGATCATGCAACATCCCCCGTGCAACTCCCACAATACTTTTGTTCTTCCTCTCATCCAACCCATTATGTTGTGTGTTGTGGGGTGCTATCAATTCCCTTCGAATGCTTTCCTTTGCACTTAAAATTTTAAACTCATTCGACATGTATTCACCACCATTATCGCTCTTGAGAGCCTTCACTTTCGTGCTAGTTTCTTTCTCAACAAGTGAATTAAATTAAAAAAACATAGAGAATATCTAGTCTTTCTTTTGCATGAAGAAAATCCAACACTTCCGTGATAAATCATCTACAAATATAACATAATACTTGTGCTTGGCCATGGAGGTTGTCGGGAAAGGTCCATAGACGTCAGAGTGCATCCTTTCAAGGATTGCATGTGCCCTGCTATCCTGATCATTGAAGGTGGATTTTGTATACTTCCCTAAGGTACACCCTTTGCATGTATTCTTATACTCTAGTGCTCTATTGGGGAGTCCTATGGTGATGTGTTGCATGATATTTAAGTCTCCATGGTGCAAATGGCCAATTATTCTATGCCATAATTCATCAACATCTCGACTCTGCACGTTCTTCACCTTTGTGCTCAAAGTAGCACAGTCTTCCACATTCAACTTATAGAGGTTCTTCACTTGTCCCATGGAGATATGCCTTAGGAATTCCTTTCCTTTGATAAATATCACATCGTAGCCACAATCTTCCAACACTGCGACGAAAACCAAGTTCTTCTTTAGACACATAACAAACATCACATCCTTGAGCCTTAGAGGGGAGCCATAATGCCTCTAAAAAGTAACTGTACCAATAATGTTCATGCTATAAATCCCATCTCCCATCTCGATGTGCATCTATAGGTATTTTTCCTCCAAGTCACTGGAAAATTCTTGGCTTCCTGTCATATGGAATGAGTCACCACAATCCAAATACCACACACTACCCATCATTGTGCTTGCCATGCATGCAATGATGGTAAAATCTAGCTTGAGTTGTGAAGCTATAGCTTCACTTTCCACTCCTCCTGAGGGATTCTTACTCACATTCTCATGTGGACACTTCGTGACATAGTGTCCCAGTTCATGATAGTGAAAGCACTTAATTTTGGATAAGTCTTTATTTTTCCCCCCTTGACTGGAATCTCCTTTGGATTGGGATTTCTTCCATTTCCATTTCATTGCCTTTCTATCCAAGGAATAATTTTATTCTTCCTCACCCTTGGAAGAGGTCTCGTCTCTCGTGTTCCACCTGAACTTCTCCTGTATCAAATCAGACCACAATCTTTCCCAATTTGGTAGCTTCTCCCTCCCATTTACCGAATCCTGATAGTTGTGCCAGCTCTTGGGAAGGCCTAGAAGTTCTAGGATTATTAGATAATCTTATACAACCGTAACACCAACACTCCTAGGTTCATCACAAAATTGTGTGAAACTGCTTATGTCCTGTGATATTCTGTCACCCTTTTGCTTCCTGATATTCAAAAGCTTGTCCTTGAGTGCCAAATTCCTCTGGTCACTATTATTCTGGAACAAATCTGTTAATGCTTTCCACATTGCATATGAAGTCTCTTTCCCGTGGATATTAGAGATAATATGGTCTCGTACTCTCTCCAATATGATCCTCCTCATCTTGGCTACACTCTTCTTCCAATCTTCTAGATTCTGAGCACGAGATGTTGTCGGACTCGGGATATCATTATCAATGAATTCCTTCAAGCCATTATCTTCTAGGATTGTCTCCATGCGGTCCTTCCATGAAATATAATTCGAGCTACCCTCAAGGGCATACCCAAGCCTTAGACCATAGAACACCATCCTGTTAGTTATGAAGAATTGATCTTGCAAATTTGATCCTCCTACAAAGACAACTTCAAATTCTCTTCTCCACTGTGAATCCTAGTTTGATACCATGTAGAAATTTTAATGTAGATTCAAAACTACTCATGTAATTTACTAAAACATCAGACTCAAATCTACTCTACTCATCTATGGAATAAAATTCACGATCGAGAACATATATTAAAAACACACATCATGATTTAACAAAAATACACAAAGATTTATCTAGGGGAAAGCAATTGCTCAAAACCCCTTCCTATATGTATTGTATTAATGAAAGAATCTGGATGAATACAATATGCTTTCTCAAGCTTGAGCAAAACCTGCACAATTATCTTCTATCCTCTGCCTAAATAACTGACTTTGGCCAACACTTAGCTAATTTCAAGCCTTCCCAAGCTCCTATTTCCTTGCAATGTTTGATGAGGAATTAAACCCTACTAATTATGGAAATTTCTCTTTGAGAATTGCGCAATTCCTTTAGGCCCTTCTTTAACTGCATGCACCACCTATACAACTCAGAAAATTATACAACTGATAATACACTACCCTTGAACTCCAATATCAACTGGGTTGTAATATTCCTAAATTAGCATACAACTAATTGGAATATTAAAATCTAATTTTGCTTTCTTGTTTGATGAAAAAGTGGGCAGGGAGACCCATAAATATCTTTATTAGGAATAAAACCACTTCTCATGTGAAAGTGGATCATATTTTCAGCTTAATAAAGCACCCTAAGGTGTGAACAGGGGCTAGAGCATGTGGACTGGGTCAACTTTGACCAAATCAACAATGCTGTCATGGAGTAGTGGCTTTTAATGAGGGATGGCGCAATTTTAGATGGAGACACATTGCATGGAAGTAGTGTCATTAATGGATGGGGCTTAGGGTTTGGAAGCTCATTTCTTATATAAGGAAGAGGATGGAAACCATATTATTCATGTTATGATATGTTATGTTTTGATTATATGGTTTTTTTAGACATATATGCTTTCTTCAGCTGTTTAGCTAAGATTGTAGTGTTGTTTAGCATTGGGTGTTCCTGATCGAGAATCCCACCTCTATCCTTGAGAGGCCTCTTGGAAGAGCTTTGCACTACATTTCCACATTCAGGTTTTAGAACAAGCTTCAGTCTTGTGGTACAACACAGTTTCTATTGAGAGATGTGCTGAGTTGCAGGGTAGAGCAGTGGAAGATGTTGTTGGGTGTTTTCTAAGCTATTTTTGCAGTGGAGGAAGGTTTCCTTCCATTGGGAGGCTAGAAAAGGAGCCCCTTGGGCTTATTTGACATATTTGGCATCAGGCCAAGTTGATTTTATCCCATGCAACACAGTTCTAGTTCAGATTTGCGTTATTTTAGTGAGCTGTTACAGGGGCAAGTTCAATGCTACATTTGGAGTGTTTGATTTCCATTGAAGGAATAAAACCTTAAGTGAGAGGGTTCTTTGGAGGAGTTCTTTCAGATCTACATTAGATTCAACCACCTCCTTCTATGTTCTTTATTTGCAATGCATCTTCTACCCTAGGGCTTTAGATCCACCATTTATATTTTGTGTATTTACAGAAACCCTTCCCGGGTTATATAGGAAAAGTGTATGGGAGCATAGATCTCCATTTTTGGCCTTGTATGAGCATGATCTTATTAGATCCATTTATTTATATGTCCCAGTGTTACACTAAAAATTGTCATCCTGACATTTTACTATGAGTATGAGCTCATTATTACTCATACTTCCTCCTTTTGCAAGTCTAACATATCTGCTCCTCATGTCAAGCTTTCAAAATCAGAGAAAAGTTCCTAAAAATCCCCTAAACATTGGTATTGCACTTTCTCTATTAATTCCCTGCGGTCCCGCACCTAAAGTTCAGCCCTCCTGCGGAACCATACCGCACGTTCTTTGTGTTATGGGTGCGGACCTCTGTAAAACTCAAAAAGGCGAGAAAGTAAAGATAAAAAGTGGATTTCAGATGAATTCTAGAAGATTCTAGATGGGAATTTTCGAGAATGGATACGCTTTGAGAAGGTTCATGCATCCCTCACTTGATGGAGCTAACCCCTTGATGTAAGGAGCTAATCCCTTTGAAGGAGGATTCTATCCCTTCATATTTGGAACAAGAAACCTCCTCTTTTCCACTATAAAAAGAGGCCTTGGGTAGCCTCAAAGGGAGTTCAAGCTTAAGATATTTGAAGTTAAATGCTGTTGAGATTCAAACTCAGTTAACTAAGACTTTCTGTGAGGTTAAATCACTCATCTCTATTTGTCTTGGTTCAAAGAGTGCGATGCTTGTCAAATTAGAAGAGATTCCTGCTTCGGACCCCAGGAGGAACTGCACAACATCAAGGCCCAGGTTGTAAAGGTTTTCTTTATTTGAAGTTAATACAAATATACTCATTTCTCTCATTAAACTGTCTATTCATGGTTTATTTCATAAATTCTTTGATCATTATGATGAGTATGGTTTATAATAATGTCTATACAGGTGCTGTGTAATCTTTTTGCTTGTTTGTGACTGCAGATTCACGAGGAACGTTCTTTCAGTGCACGGGAAGGACTTCAACGAGATCAAGCAAGCGTTGGACATAAGGTAGGCCTTACACCTATATAGTGTTTTTATGAATCTTATATGCTTAGAGAGAGATTAGTATAATTGGCTGTTTTTTGCTAGTTACTTTTAGTACTAGAGAGATCGGTCTTGTCCGCAAGACGGATTAATCTACACAACAAATTGGCGACTCCACTGGGGAAAGAACTTGTTGTTTTTGGTTCTATTTTATTTTTGATTTGAGGAAACATTTTTTACTGGTTTTTGATTGATACATTTCTGTCTGGGTAATTTAGATTTTCCCTGTTTTTGAAAATTTAGAAATATTTTAAGTTTTTCTATAATTTTTCCTAGGACCGCACTCTGCCTTACTTTGACAGTGCGGGCAGGTTCGCACTTTCTGTAAAGAATACAGTGCAGGACCGCACCTGTCAATACTGGTTACCTGCGGACCCTGTTAAAATTTTAGAAAATCTCTAGATTTCTTTTTCTAGTTTATTTAGTTTTTTGGTGTCTGCCCAGACTGATAATTGTTTCTGTCAAGAATTTTTTGTGAATGAATTCCAACAGTATTCATGTTTTGATGATTTTCTAGAAGATTTTGCAGTTTGGATTGTTTTTCCACTTGGTCTTTGTAGCGATTCGAACTTTTGACAATTTGCAGTATCTCAGATTACATTGATCTCTTTTTGTCTTTTGAATCCGACTTGATTGCGAAAACATCCTATATTGGGAAATTGAGCCTTTTGTTTCTTTGCAAATCTTCGAAAAAACTTGGTTGAAAGTTTTGAATTTCATTTTTATAAAAAACATATTTTGAGTGTTTTTGATCTGTTTGTTATTATGAACGAACAGATTCTTAGTTTGCTGAATAACTAAGGAAAACATTCTTCAAAAAAAAATAATCTTAAAGCTTTTACTCAATTTAGATTTTAGATCTCAAATTAGATTTTGTAGTTTTGAGTAGTTTTAGTTTTTGTAGCTTTCTTTCGAAAGAAAATTGTTTTGTAGCTTCTAGTTTGGAAAGGGAAAAGGATTTTTCTTATGAGCTTTGATCATTTATCTCATTATTGAAAAGACAAAGTTTTTCTTTCAACTATTCTTCATGTTTAAAGAAGGAATTGTTTATTAAAAGAATTGCATTTCTCCAACTCTTTCTTTAGATAGAAGTTCATTGAAAGAAAAAGAATTGATTATCATCATAGGTGCATTTTAGTGTTTTTTGGAAGTCGAGTCTTCACATCATCCAAAGTTTCATTTCCGCACCCATTGACTTAAGAAACAACTCTTAAAAGTAACGCTTAATAAAAATTCATCTAGTAATCTTTTATTTCTAGGGCTCTTATCACCAACATAGCTTAGGCTAGTATCTTGGAGTAGGGAGTAATTAACTCTCCAAGATAGCTAAAACAAACAAGTAGACAAATCTTGCTGTAGGAAGAAATTCCAATTGTTGCATGTATGCTCTGGGAAGCTCCTCTTAAAGGAGTCAAGCACGAGATCATATCTGAACCAGTGGGGTAATCAATCCTTCCTCATTGGGAACGATGGAAGATATACACGTATTAAAAACGGTAAACCTCAGATAGACCATTGTCGAGGAGCCTGGGGTCACTTGTCGGTAAACCTTGGATTATTTCAAGGAGCCTTCAAGGGGATTGAGCTTTGTTACTTTGCCCTTGCGTGTGTGTCGGATCGTAGACTGTTCCCCCAGGTATATTTGTTTCAGTTGGTAACCTTAGTGGCCATAATCTTTAGGATTCTTTCCTAAGGTGACGGTGGAGGGAAGATCCCACTGTACCTGGAACAGACGTCGGCTAGACTCACTTGGACTCTCCAGAGGGTTATCTTCACTCGAGATGGTATAGTGGAGAAACTTGCACCGGTCTGTTTCATTAAGTAGGTTTTTGGGGTAACTGTTCCAACCGCCCTTTTCGTGTTAAAATTCTACTAAGTTGGATTTCATCACCAACTAGTGTTTTTAGTACGGAAAGTTACCTGTTTGTGTGTGGTTTGAACTCTTAGATTTTTAAGCGAATGATTCAATTGTTTGTTTCTTAGAGACTTTAGGTGTTTTCATTGAAATTTTTGTTTGTTTGCGTGTGATTAGATAATTTTTAATCGTGGCGGAATTGCCGAGACAATCCCGAAGAATACAAGGGAAACCCCCTGAATATTCACCAAGTCAACTTGAAGGGCTTCATGCTCTGGTAGCATCCAGTAGTAGTAGAATTAGATCAACAGAAATTGGAAGTTCAGCTATAGTTATACATCCTGATCATCAAATACCTACAACAGAATACATTCAAGAACTGATTTCAGTTTCTGAAGTTACTGAAAATATTTCTCCTTCTGGTGAATTATCTGACGAACCTGAAATCTCTGAACTTGAAACTGAATCTTCTGTGTTAGAAACATCCTCAGGATTTATCACACCAACTTCTAGCGATCTAGGTTCACCTAGGGTAAGAAATATCATTACAGAAAATCTTCCCTCTGGACTTATTTCTATTGAAGAACTTACGAATCCAGACGAAGACATATCTCTTCCTGACTCCCCTCAATCGTTAAATCTTAGGGAGCGTGAATCTATTTTCTACAGCCCCATTCGAAATAATCCTTGGTATCTCTCTTTAACAGATTTTTTAGAGAATCCGGGTCTTGCTTTTTATTCACCTCGAATTCCATTTCATCCTACACCCAGAGGTTATTATCCGTCATCTTTTATGGCTGGAGAGTCATCCATGTTTTCTCAAACGCCGGAATCATTTTTACATGGTGGTCCTTCTGTTCCTTCGGGATATCAGTCTCTTTCTGGTACTTTCTCGGGAGCAACTCCTTAACCCATCGAAAACGTGTTATCATCTGGTCTTGATGGACTTAAAATTGAAACATCGAATGCAGAACAAATTTTTATGATGTCTGGTAATATTCCCAATCCTCAAACTCAAGGAAGTCAGTTTCCTTCTGGGGGGCAACCTCAGGGAACTCAGTTACCGCCTGGGGGGCAACCTCAGGGTAGTCAGTTACCACCTGGGGGGCAACCTCAAGGTAGTCAATTACCACCCGGGGCACAACCTCAAGGTAGCTTTTTCCCAGGACAAACTGTGGAATCATATTATTTTGGGGGGCAACCCCAAGGACAGTACATACCTAAGGCTTATCAACCTCAAGGACAGTACATACCTCAGGGTTATCAACCTCAAGGACAGTACATTCCTCAAGGTCAACCCCAAGCACAATATGCTCCTCAGGGTCCTTATCAACCCCAGATTCAGTACACGCCTCAGGGTTATCAACCTCAAGGTCAGTACCCAATTCAAGGTTACCAACAGCCTTCTGGTCAACCATCTGTTCAAGGAGCCAGAAATTTACCTCTTAATTATCAACCCTACGTTCAACCAGGTTTTGGTCCTTACGTTCAACCTTCTATGGGACAATACCCCGGAACTATGGTGTTGGATCCGTCCCAATATCAATAGCCTTTGCAGCCTAATGTGAAGTTGCCTTATCAACCTAGCCAGCCTTTGTTTTTTGGTTCAACCCAGCAACCTATTCAGCCAGCTATCCAAACTCCTGCACCTAGTTCAGTTCAGCAGGCTGGGCCTAGTACACTTCAGACTCCGCCTCAAACTGCTGTAACTGCTGCAACGTTTGTTCAACCTGTCACACCTGTTTTTGGAGTATCTGTAGCACCAACTTCTTCTATCCCTGTATCCGTGCAAATCCCTCAAGTCTCTGTACCTCAGTCAGGACCCTCCATTCAGACTACAGTTCAGATGCCTGCAGGACAAGCCGGTATGAGTACAGTTGTTACAAGTCAACCTCAATTTACGTATCAACCGTACCAGGGACAGCCGCAATTTGGTCCCTATGTATAGAATCCAAGCTATCAGTATCAACCGTACCCTGGTTATACTTATCAACAACCTCAGTATGGTCCGGTTCATCCTGGTTATCCGGGAGGTTACACAATACCTAATGCAAATCCGATTCCTAGTTATCCTGGGTATCCGCCTCCTGGATCTGCTTTGGCTTCTCAAGGTTTTCGTGACCCTAACCGTCAATTACCATTTATCGCAACTTTGGACTTACCTGATTTGACGCGCCTTACAAATGATCCTATTTTTTATTATCAGAACTGGCCGCCAATGCCTCATAAGTTGCCCAGTGATATACCAAAATTCGAAGGTAAGTCGGGAGAGGATCCATCGAATCATGTTATGACTTATCACCTTTGGTGTGCATCTAATTCAATCGTTGATGATTCGATTCGCTTACGTCTTTTCCAAAGAACCCTTATAGGTCTTGCTGCCAAATGGTACATTGAGTTACCACGCAGCTCGTTTCATAATTTCAGTCAGTTAGCAACAGCTTTCTTGACTCATTTTCAGTTGCCTGTCAGATACGACAACGGCACAGAATTATTAACTTCGCTAAAACAATCTATGTCCACGTATATTTCTGATCATATTCATGAATGGCGACGTAGAAGACGTTTGGTGAAAGTTTATATTCCGGATCAAATTTTGGCAGAATGGTTTGTTAAATCATTGTTACCCAAGATCACTAAAGATGTAGCTAAGGCTGGTGTTGTTACTGAAGAGCAAGTAATTGCTCAAGCTCAGTACCTTGACCTTGTTTATACGCAGTCAGGTACTCTACATGAAAAAATCCCAGACCTTCCAAAACAAGGTCAAATAGTTGCTGCTCCTTCAGGGTCTCATGCCGCTGACGGTATGATTGGTACGGTCAATTCTAAAAGTAAGAAGAAATCGTCAAAGAATTCTTCTCCAATTATAACTTTACCTGATTCCCCGAAAGGAGAATCTTCTCCCGAAGTTTCTGCCGATATTCATGTCGTTGAAACATCTACGACAAAATCAAAATCCGGTGGTAAAAAGAAGGGGAGGAACAAAAACAAAAAGAATTGGAAAGAGAAAACTGATAAAGATGAATCCAATGACAAAAAACGTAAACCTCGCTATCCTTGCTTCATTTGTGAACAAGATCATTTCACGAAAGAATGTCCATATCGAGACGAGGTTACGAAATTCGTTAAAGGATCGCAACAACCTGCTGTCTTGAAGGATCCTTTTCCAATTCAAGATAGTAAGATGATTGGTTCTTCCTCGACTACTTTAGAAGAGCCTATTATGATGATGTCTCATGTAAGGGTTGCGACGCGATCTCAAGATTACGGTTCCAAGAATCCTGTTGATGGTAAAGAAGCAGAGTCTTCTAATGAAAATACATCAACTACAACTCCTCCTGTTTCTGGTTCGCTACAGATCGAGAAACAAAATCCAGACTTGATAATCAAACCGCTTGCTAAAGGTGTTCTTCGTAAATCAGCTTTCAATCCACATGCGAGAGCTGCTCAGAATTACAACATTGTTGAAGACTTAGCTGTTTCTCCTTCAGCAATGTCGGCTTTGGAAGTGCTGCAATCGTGTCCAGCACAACGTAAATTATTATTGTCTGCCATAGGAGCTATCGATGTTCAGGATTCTAACCTTATAATCTTCGATTTAGAAAATAGTACACCACGTCTTCCTCACCAAATGGCTTTCCAGATTCCAGTGTTAGTAAAAAACAGACCAATCTTTCGGACTGTGATTGATGAGGGAGCTTCAACGTGTATTATGTCGATTCAGTGTTGGAAATCGCTTGGATCTCCTACACTTAACCAATCCCCGACAATTCTAAAGGCTTTTGATGGTCGAGGTTTTCAACCTTTTGGTATTTTGCAGGATTTACCCATAGGGGTCGAAGGTAAAATTGTTAATCTAGATGTGGAAGTGGTTGATGCCCCTCTAGATTACAACCTTCTTCTGGGTCGTAGTTGGTCCTATGCTATGACTGCTGTTGTTTCTTTGGTCTTTCGACTCATAAAATTTCCATATCAAGGAAAGATCGTGACAATAGATCAGTTAACTTATTTCTCGTCCGACCCAGCCTCTACAGAAACAATCCAGCATGTTGGTAAAATGGCTATCCCTTATAAGGATGTTGGCGTAGGTTTGATTAAAGATTTTGGTTTACTAGAAACTTTTTCCTTTCCTCCTCCTAACGTATCGCTTTCTACTGCAAATATTCATATGATTTCGTCAGACACTGTTATGTTTGATGATCCTTGGATTATACCTTCCGAATCCGAGATAGATTCATTTGATGGCGTGATGCCCTTGAGTCCATTTGAAATTGCGTACCAAGCTGTACAGTCATTTTCCGACCCCTCTTCAACCGAAAACGATCCAATGAATGGGATCCATGAGGAATCACTTACTATATCTAGTTCAGTTACAACGACATTTCCTGAACTTGTTCATACAGATGAGCAAATTCGTGAGTTTTTGTCTGTTGATGAGTGGGCCGATCATCCCACTCATTTACGAGCAATTTTTATGAGATGTAGGCATTATCGGATAAGGCTGAATCCACATAAATGTGTTTTCTGCATGGAATCAGGTCGATTACTGGGATTTGTTGTCTCGAAAGCAGGTATTCGTGTCGATCCATCGAAGGTCGAAGCCATTGTTAAATTGCCTCCTCCTTCGACTTTACGCCAACTCCAAAGTTTGCAAGGGAAAGCAAACTTTTTACGTAGATTTATTCCTAACTATGCCGAGCTTACAAAGGGTTTTACCCGGTTGTTGAAACAGGACATTCCGTTCTTTTGGGATGAGATTGCTGATCGATCTTTTGATGCACTTAAACACGCGTTGACCCATGCACCGTTATTGCATCCTCCCAACTACAACCAAGATTACATTTTGTACCTCGCTGCTTCTCATTCCACCATTGGGATGGTACTAGTTCAGGAAGATGAATCTCACAATGAACATGTGATTTATTATCTTAGTCGGAATCTGCATCCGAATGAAATCAAATACACACATGTGGAGAAATTGGCCTTGGCAGCTGTTCAAGTTGTTCAACGTTTTAGACATTACATCTTGTTACGTAAAACCACGGTAATTTCTAATTGCAACCCTATGATGTATATTTTGACCAAACAATTGCTAGGGGGAAAATATTCCAAATGGATAGTTATCCTGCAAGAATTTGACTTGGAATTTGAAAAATCCAAGGCAAAGAAATCTTTGGTATTTGCGGAACTGATGTGCGATTTCCCATCTACTGATACTGAAACAGTGGTAGAAGAGTCCATTGCGGATGAATCTTTGTTTCTCATCAGTACACTTGATCCATGGTATGGAGATATTATTATTTATCTCCAAACCCAATCTTTTCGGCCTGACATTTCACGAACTCAACGACGGGAAATACGCTTCCAATCCCAACAATATAATATCATTGGTGATACAATTTATCGACGTGGAGCAGATTCTGTTTTCCGACGTTGTCTAACTCATGAAGAAGCTGAAAAGGTGTTAAATGACTGCCATTCTAGAGCATGTGGCGGTCATATGTCTGGGTATGCCACCGCCCAAAAGATATTGCGTGTAGGTTATTTCTAGCCAACGTTGTTCAAAGATTGCATTTATGCGGTTCGAAAATGCCACAACTGTCAAATTTTTGATCAGAAAATGCGCGCGCCACCTGCTCCTCTTCACCCTATAATTGATGTTGGTCCTTTCGCGAAATGGGGTATCGATTTTATTACATGTAACCCTCACTCGGCTGGGGGGCATGCCTATATTATCTTAGCAGTAGATTATTTTACAAAATGGGCCGAGGCGATGCCTACATATTCAGCTGACGGCAAGACTGCTGCAACATTCGTATTTAATCACATAATCGCTAGGTTCGGTGTTCCTCAAGCTATTATTACGGATCATGGAAGTCATTTTCGGAATGTCATGATGACTGAACTGACAGATCAGCTTGGCTTGCGCCACGATAGTTCCACTCCATATTATCCGCAAGCCAATGGTTTGGTTGAAGCCATTAACAAAGTTTTAGTCACCATGATTAAATGAATCATTGGTATTCACAAGAAAAATTGGCATTCCATGTTATTTTCAGCGCTTTGGGCATATCGAACCTCAGTCAAAACATCAACGGGTTTCACTCCTTTTCAACTAGTTTACGGTTTGGAAGCTGTGTTGCCGATTGAATGCGAAATACCATCACTAAAATTAGCCGTAGAATTACTTCCAGCTACATCTAAAGAGGAGAAACATTTCTTGTACTTAGCTCAATTAGATGAGAATTGACGGAATGCTGCAATAGCAAACGAGGCTCATGTTAAAAGGATAAAAGCTCAGTATGATAGAAATGTGGCCCCTCGAAATTTTTCAGAAGGAGACCTAGTTTTACTTTATGATCAAGCTAACGACAAGCTAGGAGCTGGGAAATTCGTGCCCATGTGGCATGGTCCTTACATTGTTAAACGAAAGTTAGCAAAAGGGGCCTACGAGTTGATAGATTTTGACGGTGTCCCTTTGGATAAACCCAGAAATGGGCTTTATCTAAAGCGATATTATGCTTAAATGAGGTGTGGAGATTTTTGTTAGTTTATATTTCTTTACTGTTGGTGTGTTTTAGATTAGAAAAGTGTGCCTAGTTTAGAAGTGTGTTTTTGTCACTATTCCTGCTTATCTGAGTTTTACTCTTGATATTGCAGATGTCGACATCTCTTCAAACCTACATTGGTTTTGCTGATGGTGCTTGTCGTAGTACACGGAACATTTCTTCCGCAGCTTGGGTTATCTATTCACCCTCTGACGAGTTAGTATCCATGCATGGGGAGCCTTGGTCAAAAAACTAATAACATTGCCGAGTATAGCGCAGTGATTGAGTTATTGTCTGAATCCATATCATTTGGAATTCGGAGTTTGATTGTAAGGTTGGATTCTGAACTTGTTGTATTACAGCTTAACAGGGTTTATACCATTAGAAGTCCAGTGTTATTACGGTTGTTTTTGAGAGTTCATCTCTTGGAACGTGAATTTGATTACATTGAATATCAGCATATTCCAAGACATTTAAATACATTAGCAGATTCAATTGCTTCTAGTATGATAAATAGACATTTGCAATAATCTAAAGCAGTAAAACAAATAACATTCACATATGTACACAGATAGCCGTCAAAATAGTGATATATCATAGTATAGGAGTGTTTTAAAAAAATATACATCGTCTTCGATCATAGGTTGGAAACACCTTATGATCGGCAAAAATGATAATACAAAAGTCAAAAATATGAGTCTACACGATCATCCCATCACTGATGGTGATCACGATACGAAACCACTGCCCGGGCTACCCTGCATAGGAACCTCCTGAAAGGTCTTGGAACTCCAATCACATATCTTTGCAGCCTGAGAGGAATGTCATCTATGCTGGTCTCTGGAATATCTAGAGTCAAGCGCTCTAGATGATGCTCCAAATCAGTCAAAATCTCCGCTGATTGGCCTGCTGGGGCTGGTGCGGGCGCAACTGGTTGTCTTCTCTCGTAAGGTTGGAGATGAGCTGGTCTTTGTGGACCCACATCTATTTTCAAAAAAAAAAAATTTTGGTTATTAGTTTTCAAGACGATAAAAAATTAAAAAAAATAAGAATTTAGCAAACGTTGAAAAATGATTATACCTGACTCATCCCACTGTTCCCCTGCTGGGAGAACCATTTCTCTGTCACCGCGGAAATCTATCCCGGCATATGGAAAATATTCTATCACAAAAAGTTGGCGATCCAGCCAACGAAAATATGAAGGAGGGAATCGCACAATCTCAGTACCCTCAATAGCATGACGAGCCATCAACGCGGACCAACAAACCATTCTCGGTTCTCGAGGTCGACCGGCATCAACAACAATACTCTGTGGAGATAACATGGGGATCCTCTCCAGAGCGAAAGAAACGACGATGGATCCATATCCAAAGTTTTTCAGTTTCCCATTTTTTTCTCTGGTTAGTTGGCCTTTTACATTGGCCAACACAGCTTCACACCAGTTAAAGATGGTGCCGCGAAAACAGTCCACGGCAACACGCATTTGGGAACCAGTAGCTACATGAAGCGCAACACTCCCACACAGTTTGGTAACAGTAAAAGCAATAACTTTCAATTCAGGACGGATGATGTGTTTTATGTCAATCCGTTTGTCCCGAGGATTTGCCTGATCATTGCAGAATTCTAGTTGGAGACTAGCGACAGTCTGGCCACCTGGCCTAGTCCTAAACAAAGAAACTTGTTCGCCCCTCTTGGACAAACCAGTCAAGAAATATATATCCTCCAGCTCAATTTCGAGCCGGTGGCCACCAATGAAGAAGCACTGGTCCTCCACATTCCATCTGTTAACCAACCATGTTAAGAGTTCTACTTGTGCCCTCATGCCTGAGATGGCCCAAAATTTGTACAAGCCACATGCTTTTAATGCCCTTTGTGTGGGAAAATGAAGTATTGCGGCTTCATCCACTTCCTCATGCTCATGTTCTCGCCAAATCAGCATCTTGTTAGTCCTACAATACAGAAACAGGCAAGTTAGAATAGTTTTATTTGAAAAATTTTGGCAAACAAATGAGAAATCATTGTTTTAAATCTAACCGCGCGGGTACCGCACCCGTTCTTTGTAAACAGAGCGTAGGTCCGCAGGAGTAGTGTGTTCCGGGTGTGGAACCCACAAATTTTTCCTTATAGGAAAAATTCGGGGTCCACAGGTAACGTGTGTCCCACCTGCGGACCCCGCGGGCGCATTTTTGAACCATTTTTTGCCCCAAAAATTCAAACTAAAGCCTAAAAACAAATTTCAAACGGATGAAAAACAAGATAAGGAGGTTGTGGATTACCTGGGACTGACGGTTCTCGATTCCAACGGACGAATTTTCCAGAATCTTCACAGGAACTTTCTTACCCAAAAGCTTTTTACTTTTCACTCTGAAACTGAACAGTAAAAATGAAGTTGAAAAAGTCCTTTTTATAAGTTTTTTCGAATGGATGAATTTTTAATTTATTTATTTTTCACTTTAAAAAGGATATTTTTGAAAGCATTTTTACTTATCTTAAACAGGTATGTGTAATGTTTCAAGTTTTTGTGCAGAAACTGGATTTTTCAGGTGAACTGATCATTTTTCAACAAAGAGCACACTTTTATCACTTTTTCGGACTCTTTCAAAAATTTTACGAAAAAGCGAAACCTTGGAGTCCTCTTTTAAGCCCTTTTCAGACTCTCTAAATATGAAAAGATTGCCGAGTACTTGACTATTCAAACTCGTTAAAGTAAATGAACAGTCGTCCCTTCAGTATAAGTTTACCCCTTTTACAGACTGAAATGGACTATTTACGAAAAAGGTATACGTTGACTAAATACGGTCAATAGAGTTCTCTCCCGCATTATTTTATCCTTTTCGGGCTCGAGAGACTAAATTTACGAAAAAGTACACCCACGGAGTTTTCTTAAGTTTTTCTTCTGACTCCCTAAAACTGAAAAACACCGAGTTTCTCCTATACTGGACTCGTTAAAACTTAACAGTAAAGAACCTGTTTAATTTTCAATAGGAACGAACCACTCCTTCTTAGGGTTCGAATTTTAAACTAAGTTGGACTCATCCGAAGGATGAGCTTATAACCAAGAAAATGTTATCCTCCTCAAGCTTGTAAAAAATAAAGAGGTACTTGCCAGAAATGGTGGGGGAAAAAGAGAGAAAAATGGGCGTGTTTGTTGTATTTTAAATTTTCGAAAATTCAGTCAACCACTCTTGGACACGACACTTTCATTTACCTGGGTTGGGAAGTCCTTTGCCTAACAGTTAATCAAACAATATTGAAAGTCTTCAACCGGTTTCTGGGTATTAGCTTTGGGTCAATCGTTACCAAGCCATCTGCAGTGTCGTTATGTGTTCAAGAGAACAATTCAAATAAACCATTCATCTGCAAAATATCTGTCATCCATTATTGACCATCCCTGAGTCAGTCCTTGCCAATATATTTTCAAAACTTGATCTATGATTTCGTGTTGTGGGCTTGCCTACGACAGATCACTTTCTATCGACATCAACACATTATCTAGAAAGTTGATCCAGAAATCGTCAGTACCTTGAAATCTGCATGCCTCAATGGCAGGTTTCTCGCCTTCGACGACAGGTTGCATCATCGACCTTCGATCGAATGATTCCGTGACATGTTCGACTTCAGCTCATTCATTCACATTTCATGGATTGTACTGAGTACTTTGAGAGCCATTAACATTACTGGTGGTTTCTCTCACACTTGTTAACAGTTCACATCATTGACTGGTAATCAAGTGGTTTCTACCATGTTCGACTTCAATACATTCATTCACATGGATAGAATCGTACTGGTTCGAGATACGGAAATCAAGACCCTGGATCTAGTTTCCACCATCCAGGCTGCGAGGAATTTTGTTGTCATCTATACAATAGACTTTTGATAAACAGATGGCTGCGTCCATACTGTGTCTACATATATTTTTACTATGATGTATTCAAAATCATTCCTGTATCAGAACGATTTCAGTTAGTTTATAGTTAGTTTTTATCTGAGTATGGGAATGCCTACCTTAGTGATGACATATATATGTATATATTTTGCATTGAATGTTTTTACAGGTTCCGACTGGGGTGTCCACAGGATGATCTTTGAAATGATAAAGTACTGCACTCTTCATATATGACAGACTACAGCTTCATCTATTCCATACTTTTCACTTTAGGGGGCAATTTGTTACACTAAAATCTGTCATCCTGACATTTTACCATGAGTATGAGCTCATTATTACTCATACTTCCTCCTTTTGCAAGTCTAACATATCAGCTCCTCATGTCAAGCTTTCAAAATCAGAGAAAAGTTCCTAAAAATCCCCTAAACATTGGTATCGCACTTTCTCTATTCATTTCCTGCGGTCCCGCACCTAAAGTTCAACCCTCCTGCGGAACCATACCGCACGTTATCTGTGTCATGGGTGTGGACCTCTGTAAAACTCAAAAATGCGAGAAAGTAAAGATAAAAAGTGAATTTCAGATGAATTATAGAAGATTCTAGATGGGAATTTTCGGGAATGGATACGCTTTGAGAAGGTTCATGCATCCCTCACTTGATGGAGCTAACCCCTTGATGTAAGGAGCTAATCCCTTTGAAGGAGGATTCTACCCCTTCATATTTGGAACAGAAAACCTCCTCTTTTCTACTATAAAAAGAGGCCATGGGTAGCCTCAAAGGGAGTTCAAGCTTTAAGATATTTGAAGTTAAATGCTGTTGAGATTCAGACTCAGTTAACTAAGATTTTCTGTGAGGTTAAATCACTTACCTCTATTCGTCTTGGTTCAAAGAGTGCAATGCTTGTCAAATTAGAAGAGATTCCTGCTTCGGACCCCGGGAGGACCTGCACGACATCAAGGCACAGGTTGTAAAGGTTTTCTTTTATTTGAAGTTAATACAAATATACTCATTTCTCTCATTAAACTGTCTATTTATGGTTTATTTCATAAATTCCTTGATCATTATGATGAGTATGGTTTATAATAATGTCTATACAGGTGTTGTGTAATCTTTTTGCTTGTTTGTGATTGCAGATTCACGAGGAACGTTCTTTCAAGTGCACGGGAAGGACTTCAACGAGATCAAGCAAGCGTTGGACATAAGGTAGGCCTTACACCTATATAGCATTTTTATGAATCTTGTATGCTTAGAGAGAGATTAGTATAATTGGATGTTTGTTGCTAGTTACTTTTATTACTAGAGAGATTGGTCTTGTCCGCAAGACGGATGAATCTACACAACATCTTAGCCTTTTACTTCTATATGCTTGAAAATTCTCAAAGTCTATTTTACTGAGTTGATTGGATGCATTTTCAATACACGCCGCTTACTAGAATTTGGTAGGCAATTTCCCTAGCTAGGATCTTATCAGGAACATAATAAGGCAAAATATGGGGGGAAGAATAACTCCCAAAAACTCTGATATAAGTGAAATTTTCTTCAAAAAACCATCTAGCAACTGGTAAAATGTTTGTGCTAGCTTCCTTATAAATCCTAGGGGCTTTTTCATTAAATATAATCTAATGGATGGGTACCATAACTCCATTTCAAATTAGATTCCCAAAGGGCTCTATGGTAAATATGAATTGGAGTGGGGTCCTAGCTTGTCCATTTCCATCCCATGATCAGAAAGCTTGAACAAAAGCAAATTGCATCCATAATGTAAGCAATCATGTAGAAGGGAGGTATTGTTCTAGCGGAAACACTTCTTTTTCTTCTGTAATCCATGATAGTTCTGGCTAAATTACCAGATAGAATGCTCGCCCAATTCATAATAGAGGAATTGACGATTGCGTCAATAAAAGGAATCCAATCTATGGAAAACCTAGTGGTATCTAGTTTAGAAAAAAACCTACATATCATTCAAGCTACACAGCAATAAGGGGAGGGTAACTATGTTATCGGTTACATACCAAGTTTATCCCGATTTAGCTTGCCTTGATCATCTTTCCATCCCATTATCACTTTCATGAGGTCTGTATTCTTCTTTGTAAATATTTGGACAAAATCTTTATCATAATTCTTCTGCGGCATGGGCAAGTGGTACATTATCCATAAATCCTCTCTAGTGAACGAACATGCAACGTCCTCGTTTCTATTATGTGAAGAAATGAACATGCAATGTCAAAGTAGGAGGGGTCTGAGGAAACTGTTGCATCTGTTGTTACTGTTTTGACTATTTATCTTGGTTGTTCTTCCTCAAAAAGGTGGTACATTGCTTCCCATGAAGAACTATCGCAATCCTTGTTGCAGGTTGTGTCTGAGAAAAATGGAGGCATGTTTGTGTCTTCTGCAACGGTCATTTGGGAAATTTCCTTGCCCTTCTTTGTCATTCCAGTTATTCTCACTTCATTAGGCGGTTTCATAAATTCGAGTGAAAAGAGTAAACTCAAATCTGAGATGAATAGAGTTAAAACATCACAATCAAAATCCAGTGCTCTATTATTCAAAACACGCTTCAAGTAGATATCAATATTTTGAACATTGCACCCATTCAATGTCGTTAATAACCCATAACTCTTTCTATCAAATCTCTTACACACTGTTATCACCCAAAAAATTTCAAAACATCATTTTGACAAGGTTACAAAATTTCATGAATCAAAATAGGGTTTTAGGAGTCAATTTAGGTTTGATCAAGGGAACGTTTTAGATTTTTTATGGTTTAAAGCTCATCCTAAGGTTCAGATTAAGCCTTGTTTAAAGCTCTTTCATGTCAAACATTCATCATTTTCCATTTGTATTTCATTTCCCAGAGTTTTGTGTCAAAACTGTCCAATTAGCCGAGAAATTACAATTTCGTAGCGCCACTCCTTGAAAAAAGTCATTTTGCGCTACGAAAGCGCTGATAGTTTTGTAGCGCAAACAGGAAAAATTGCACTGCAGGCACTACGAAAGTGCAGTTTTGTAGCTGTTTTGTCAGTTTAGTTGGCAAATGTCAGAAATTGTTGGGAAAGGGTAGGATAATGGCATGTCGAGTCATGTAATGATGAAATTTTAGTACACACCCACGTTTGCAGTCATCATGGTCATTATAGGTTATGAATGAGGCATCATTTTAGTTATGAGAGGACATTTAAAATTTCAAAATATTTCCTAATTATTCATTCTCATCCTTTTGCCTCCATTCGAAATGTCTGAGCTCTGAGTGTCAAGCCAAACCCGTGGCTGGTTCATACAAAGGTTTTACTACACCCATATCAAGCAAGGCTGATACATTTATCAAGCAAGGCTGAGAAATTTATTCAAGCGAGGCTGATACATCCATATCAAGCGAGGCTGAAAGATTTTCTGAAGAATATGGCAGAGGAAAGAAAAATTCACAGAGGAGGACAATACCTAAGGCATGAACCTGAAGACATGAAGGCAATAATTGAAGACCCAACAGTGATGGAAGCATTCAGAAGAGTAGGTTGCCTACGGTTTTGTGAGAAGTTGCAGGGATGTCACACACAGGTGTCCAAGGAATTTTTTATGAATTTCAATGGAACAACCACTAAATTCGGGATGCTAAGTGTGTCTATTACACCAGAGGTCATTGCTGCTGTTACAGAGATACCAAGAGGTCAAGAAACCTAGTTCAAAGGTTTCAAATTTGATATGGAGCAGTATAAAGAGTTCATGAAACCTGAGCACATAGACATGGACCTTAATAATGTTATCCCTAGAAGTTACATCAAAGATAACTATTCAAAATTGTTGCGCAACATTCAAAAATATTTTACCTGTGAAGGCATATATCACAAGGTTTATTCATATCATTTCAAATTGCTTGTACACTTCATTCGTAAGATTTCACTTGATTTACCTTTTTATCTGCAGGAATCTTGCAAAGATGGATGATAAAGTTCAAGAAAATTCTAAAGGGAGTGAAACATCCTTATCTCATCATGGCTTAATGAAATTATTAATTTTAGATGAACTTCAGAAGATAGGAAGAGATTGGTCATCATTCTTGTTTATTAATGATTTTGAGCTGGAAACCCTAACTCTTGTAAGAAACCCTAAAGCTAAAGGAGTTCCATCATCACAGCAGCAAGAACCAAGCCAACCTATGGTTGCAAAACAAAAAGCAACTGCAAAACTGAAGCCAAGAAAGAAAACTGAGAAAGGGCCAGAGCAAACGCAAATGCTTGAGGCACCAACTCTCTCACCTACAAAACAAAGATCAAAGGTTGTCAAAAATGAAAAATAGAAGCAAATTGTCAGAAAATAGGGAACAAAAAGAGTAACAAGAAGCCAAGCAATGGAATTGAAAGGAAAGACAGTTGTTACAGAAAACAGCCCAGTAACAAAGGGGAATCTAAAGGATATTCTTCATGCCATTGACATAGAGGAAACACCCATTGTCCAAGCTGAGTTCATAGGGGGAGATGAGCATAAGCTGAAAAAGGCCAAGTATACAAAGAGGCTAGAGTTTTAGGGGGAAGATGCAGGGTTTATTTTTCAAGCAAAAAAGCCTATGACAAGGCATGCTAGGAAATTGATAGAGAGAAGCAAGGAAGTTCAAATACCCACTAGGACAACTAAATCTCCTAAAGAAATTTTTGATCTTTCATCACCTACAGTGAAGCATACAATCAGCAGAACAAAAGGGGGAAAAGAGAAAATAACAGAGAGAACAGAGTTTCGGTGCCTTGAAGAGAAATTAAGGTTAGAAAACCAGGAAGTTGTTGTCATGAAAAAGGAGCTAGAAAACACAGTGTTGAAAAAGTACTATTTAAAAGGATGAAGGCAATGTGGGAAGGACAAGTTGATTTTTCTTCTGAAAACTTAAGTAATGCAGAGCAATTTTTCAAATGGACAGTTACAGCAATAAAAGAAGCTAAATTTGTTAGAATAGTAAACACTCATCTGAGAGCTACCAACAGAAGACTTAAAGACCAGGTGAAATATTTAGAGCAATAGCTAGAGTTGATTCATGATGAGTTAAAGAGTAGAGGCATTAAAATGACAGTCATAGAAGAACCCATAGCTCAACCAAGTGTAAATGAAGAAGGAAGGCCTCAAGAGAGCTAGAATTAAGTGGGTTTACAGTTTGTATGAATTGTAAATACTAAAGACATGTTGTGTTTTGATTTTTGGAGGCAAACATAGTTTTCCCTTGGAAATTTTTTGAAGAATCTGCATACTCAGCAGTTTCGTAGCGAATTCAGTGTAAAAAAGCAGAAAAGCGCTACGAAACTGTTGTAACTACTTTTCTTTCTTATTTTGATCAAATTTGAAAGGGTTGAAGACAGAGCTAGGAACTCAATTTTCTATGGAAGATGTATTAAAGGGTAATTAAAATGATGCATTGGAAAGAATTGAAATTTTTGTAGGATAAAGACTTGAAATGGCAGCGCTACAAAAAGCGCTACGAAACTGCTATGTTTTCGTAGCGCAGGATATTATAACATTTTGAGCAGTGTTTAAAGCGGTTTTAGGCAGCTGGAGGCTAGGGATGAGTTATGGGACATGTTAATCCAACTTCCAACAGCTAAGGACCATGAAATCAAGATTACATGATGGTCAGAATGTTCAAAGAATGCAAAAGATCTTATACCTAAAAAACAGGGTATTGTTTCCTATTTTGGTGGAGGTCGGCAAAATGGTCATGAAGAAATGAAGCCCATCATCTAGATTCGAACATGTGATGATACACTTGGCAATGATGTAAATTTAAATAGATAAGGTTGTTATAGATAGTGATAAGGAGTTTGAGTCCTTTTTGGAATAGGACTGTTAAGTAGGATAGGTATATTTTTGTAATAAATTCCATGTTTTATGGTTATGCAAGGTGTGAAGGAATTGAAATTAAATGTATCTAGCTTAGAGGTAGATCATCTCAGGTTGTAAGATGTCTATTAAAGACCAAGAGGTCGAATTTCTCAAGGGTTGGATATTTTTGGCAAAACTGTGCTTGTTGTGAATTGACTGGTTTTCAGCTAATACAGAGATCTTCTACTTGACCAACTTGAGATTCAAAAGGAGTTTTAGTGTTTTCCTATTCTATTTGCATCTCTTATATATCTCATTGCAGTGGTGTTCATCTATATTACTCAGAATTAATCTATTAGATGCTCTGACTTCCTATATAATTGAACTGACTGTGTTTTTACAGTTTCATGTGTGTGTACCTTATGACTAAAACTCAGATATGCCTCAATTTCCATGTTAAGTAGATTCACTAAATTACTGAATTTCTTCGACTCCATAAGCCCAATGTATACATGCTAATGTGATTCTTAACCTACATCTATCATTTTATCAGTTCACTTCCTAAATAGAGATAGCCATCTATATTTTATCCATATCTTTAACCCTTGAGAGAGCCCTCTCAGGCTGAGGAGGCTAAGCCTCATTCAAAGCATTAGGTTTGAAATAGTTACATGATATTGTCTAATAAAACAGCCTATCAGGTCCAATTTTGTGATAACACACACCTTACGTAATATGCCTAATCTAACTATCTAAGACGTTAGATCTTATAACGGATTGATTAGATAAGAATCATTTCGCGCACTTGAATAATAAGTGTTTATATTTCACATCACAACTTTTAAAAGTTACCAATAGTTATGTTTTATGCCGCCAATGAATCTTGCGAAATGTGATTTGCACAAATCGCACATCGCAACTTATCGCGGTAATAAAACTTTCCATTTGGTTTCTCGTCGCAAAATGCAAAATATGTTGAAGACTCACGTTGTTGTGCTTTATTGGACCTTTGGATATTTATAATTTTTATTTTATTATTTTGTCGGGTCCGACTTATTGCAACTCTTCAGAATTGTTATAATTTTGTTCTTTTAAAAAGGCGCGACGCGATTTCTCTTTAAAGGGATTTTTAATAATTTTCTATGGAGATTTTATATAATTATGAAAAGGTTGAAGCGCATATCGCAATTCGCAATACTTATATATGTTTTAAATTAATTATCTTGTAAGTTATGTGATTTGAGGTGAGCGCTTTTGAAATTAAAGCAAAAAGGGAAAAACCTTTATTCCTAAAGTTTTAAGACTTAAGCTAAAATAAAATCATGCTCATAGATTTCTATTTATTTTTTAAAAGGGTCCCTATTTATTAAAATAAATGGGGGGTTGTTGTATAGTATACAAATTGGTGATTCACTTGGGAGAACCAGTTATCTCTTATTTGTTTTTTTGAAATTTCTAAAACTTTTTCAAAATAAAAATAATTGCAAGAATGAATTTCAATAAATAATATCTCGCTAAACAATAAAATATCACTTGATCATAATTCATAATAATTCCTCTTTAAATATGAAAGTATGAATATCTATATCATTCTTTACTAAGTTCAAAAAGATGAAGCAGGTGGCTCATTCAGATTATCTTTATAAATATATACTCAAGTATTAATATAATAGAACAACAGACTTAATATGAGAGCAGTAGGTATTAAGCAGATGATATAAATCATATCAACACATAAACATCATGCACAGAGACACCAGATATAAGTGGAAACCCATAAAGGGAGAAAACCACATCTTATTATTGTTGTGATGCAAAGGCAAGCTCCAACTCCCTCTCACCACTGTTTTTCTGCAGGCACCAACCTACAGGAGGCTCCTACCTCAATTCTGCAAGCTACAACTTGCAAGGAAGCACCAAATCCCTTCAATTTTCTGCAGGCACCAACCTACAGGAGGCTCCAACCTCAGTCAGCTACAACTGACAGCTATCAAGCTGCAACTCGATAGGGAAGCTCCAACTTCCTCAATTTATCAAACTGAATGTTTGCTGATTTACTCCAGATATCAGCTCTGTTCTGTATCTGCTCTTCTTCTCTTAATCTTCTCTGCTTTATTCTTCTATATTCTTCATTCTCTGTATTTGCTCTCTCTTCCTCTCCTCTCTCTGCTGAGCTTATTAAATTGATATTATATATAGAAATTCTCACATGACTGTTTGTATTTCACAAGGAATTTGAAATGAACAGTCATGACTCTTTGGCTTCTGTCTTCTTATTCCTTTTTCCAACTCATTTTTAGAATTACTACAATATGTACAAATTTCCATGCTACAGTGGGATTTTGTCTTTTCCTTAGGATACTTGCCTTTACATCACACACAATAAAAATAATTACAACATTTACATTCACATTTTTAATTACACATTTCAATTTCACTCAGCTCCTTTTCTGGATTTTGGCTTTACTAGATTTGTCTTTTTCTGTTGTTGTTAAGAACCTGTTCTGCATACACTTTGTTCACTGTCATCTGCATATTCCCTGTTTTCTGTGCTTATTCACTTGTCCAACTCATTCCTGTACCTATTCCTGTTCACCGAACTTTCATCTTTGCATGCTCTCCTCTTCTTTTTCCTTTTCCATAATTGCATTCAAGTTTCATGCCCAATCATTTCCCAAGTCCGAGCAATCTCACAATCTCTGCTTTGTTCTACACTGGCAGTTCCAATGCTTAAATCTGAAGTGTTAATAAATCAACCATATTCCCAGTACTTTTCAATATTTCACTTAACTGTGTGTAAATGCATCCCAAGCTTCATTTCCAATCATATTCCAACCCGGCAATCTCACTCTGCACTTATTCTACGCTAGCAAACTCAAACAAATAAGTCTGGTCATTTTTAATGTCTCAATTCAGAGAATTGAGATATTAATTCAACATTCCGCCATGGCTATAAAATCATACATATGAATTCATTCATATTTCGATCATTACAATTTTCGAACTTAATTTTGGCTCCCGGCTTATATATATAACTTTTGAACTTTATATTATGCCGCCAATACGATTAACCTTGGTTAAACTCTTTTTAATATAACTCACCGGGCCTTATACTAAGATTACAATACGTCGAATAACATTAATAAACCAAATTCATTATATATGACTCCACCCCGGGCCCACAGTACAACCAAAGGACCAATCGAGTGCACACTGTACCTTTGTTAACCCACGCGCCCATCCGACGGTTGGTATTACGTTGCCCGATCCAACGTATATCGCTCAATCAACATGCGCAAACAATAATGCGTGATGGCGCTCCATACTCGGGTTTTCCTCTGCACACCTTGGTTAAACTCCAGGCAAGTCCGACGCACGATCACCGTCCGATGGCCCTCTTCCAGATCAACGGCTCGTGTTAATTTCGCTCCGCGTCTTGGTACGAAATTTAATGCGCGATGGCGCGGTTTAAGTGGTGGTATTGGAACAGTAGCCTGTCCACGTGTCAGATAGTCTATGGAATCGTTGCCCATTCCTTCAATACCACTTTCCGTATAAGGGTGGTGCGAAAAATACTAGAAACCGTCGTTACTGTTCTCCGTTCCTCCTCGTGGTTCCGTTGCTTTACTCCAAGTTCCATCCAGCTCCTCGTTCCGTCGTCATTCGTGTATTTACCATTTCCTCAGCCCAGTTGGTTCAGTCATTTTCGAACCAATGCTGCACCAATTTATAGTCTCGCTTCTCCTCCCATACTCAGTTGAGGAATAGGACCATTTTACTGTATTCCTATATTATAAACACAGTGCCCAAACATGAATTCAACCTTACTCCGTCTATACAGAGAGTCTCCCCAATTATGCACAGTACATCATTAAACCAATTACAAGGTATACGCATTTTGATTTCCATACAGAAGCCAAATTCCAAATCTCATATGATTGCTCAAAGACACAAGGCATTCTCCACAATTAAATAACAATTGCTCACGAGTCCTGAATTATGAACCCGTACTCCCACAGAGAGTGTTCAAACGGACTATATACACATAATCCAACCACGGATTTTTATTTAGTCTGAGCAGGTCTGTACAGGTCTGTCCTCGATTCCTCTGCTGCCTCTCTGCTTCAAAGTTTGCTGGTTCAGGTACTCCTCCTTTTCCATCCCTTTTGCCATCAATGACAACATTTCCAACATTTTATCATAAGTAGAGCCTCTGATCCAATAGACAATTTAAGCTTATGGCAGGGTTACCTTTTACCCAACAATGATTCATTGTCCCATCCAGTTACTCTTACAATCTTCAAAAAATAAGTTCAATTTTATATACTTTATCTCTTTTGGAACTTGTTTTCTTTTTTGTATGTATTTTTTATTTATTTTTAATCACTTAAAAGCCATTGTCTTGGCTTGGTAACCAAATATTGACAATGTCATTCACTGGTTGTAATTAAACTAATCAATCTGGCTCTTGATGAGACCCCTTTTCCTTTGATATAATCTCAAGTCATTACCCTGTTTTGGTAGGCAGTATTGGCAATGTCAATTCAACTATTTCCCTATGAACATGGTAAACAAGCTATTGGTGAGACTTATTATCTTCTAAGATTTTTAGCATAATTTTTTGAATTACTTTATAAAAAATTGAAAAGTTTGACGGATGGGGTGAATCATTGGTCCATTTGAGGATCCTGGATGATAATTTTAGATTTTAAGATTGCTTATCTATAAAAGAGTCTTTACTATGTTAAAGATTATTTTCTTGACTGATAACAGAATAACCATACTTTATAAAAATGATATTTCATCAAAGAATAAATAACTTCAGTGAAATTACATTTTTCAGAGAAATAAAATCCATTTGATATTTGAATCTTTCAATTGTTTCCTTAACAATTCTTATTTCTAGAAGCGATAAATCAAAAATTATTCTCAGAGGTTTTCTTTTAAAAGCCAAAAATAAATACCATTCAACTTTTATTTTCCTAAAAAAAAAAAGACAGTAATATATAGGGAATAGAAAGGGTTACCTCCTATGAATAATATTTCTTTAAAATCTGTCCATTAACATGCAAAGAATCTCTTTTTCCTGATAGATCTTGCAATAAAAATGTTGATGGGCCCATTTCACAATGATTTGAAATGGTCCTAGCCACAGACTTTGGAATTTGGTATTCTTACCTTTTTCCTCGCGTGCCTTATCCCATTTCAATACCAGATCACCAATTTGAAATGTTTTTGGAGTAAAAGAAGTTGTATCAAATGGAGCTTTAACTAATTTTTGATGATGTGCATGAGTAACTTTAGCTTTTTCTCTTTCTTCTTCAAGTTTAAGAATTTGAAATTGTCTTACCTACAAAGAAGAAGAAGGTGATTCATCAATAAATTGGACTAAGGCAAGAGAAGGAATAATTACATTTGTAGGAAGAATGACTTCTTTCCCATAAACAATATTAAATGGAGAAGTGTCAATGGAGGTCTTTTGAGTTATTCGATCTGCCCAAAGAGAAAAACTTAATGATTTGTGCCAATATTGTTGGTTCTGGTCAACAGTTCATTTGATGATTCCAATAAGGTTTTTATTTGTGGATTCTGATAAACCATTTCCTTGAGGATAATCGTTATCAAAATATTTAAGTTTAAAACCTCTTTTGATAGCAAATTCTATCATAGCAGCTCCTGAGAAATAAGATGCATTGTCAAACATTGAAGAAGTGGGTAAACCAAATCTAGTTATTATAAATTGATCAATGAACTCAATAATATTCTCGGAGTTGGCTACCTTTAGTGGAATTGCTTCCACCCATTTAGTAAAGTAATGGGAAATTTGGTTTCCTTTGTCTTCCAGATGCACTTTAGCAAACTTTTCATTTCCTTGCATAATCATGAGCATCTTTGAAAAGTGTTGGCCATAAGTAACATGCATGCAAGATTTTATGTGTTGTTGTATTCCCTCCAAAATGTCCTCCAGCTGGTCCGTCATGGAGTTCCTACAAAACTTTCTCTGCTTCAGTTTTCTCTAAGCATCTTAATAACACAGAATCAAAGTTTCTTCTAAACAATACATCATTGATAATTTCTTATTGCTTGGCTTTCAATCTTATTTTATAACTGATTCGTGTTGGGGTATATCCATTTTTCAAATAAAACTTGAGATCAACATATTGAGAATGAACACCGTTGAGGCTTACCTCTGACACTTGCACATCATTACCTATGTATGCCTTTGATGATAAATGGGATGTTCCTGTTAGCATTCTGCAAAAACCTTGACCTCTAACAATTTTAGAAGGTCTAATTTCTACATCATATTCTTGTAAAGCAGTAACCCAGTTAGCCCTTTTCTCTCGTAGTTCTGTTTTCATCAATAATCGCCTTACTACAAAGAATAGAACTATTATCTTGGTATGATTTTTGAGGAGAAATGGCCTAAAATGCTTTATAGCTTCAAATACAACAAATGCTTGTTTGTCAACAGACGAATAGTTTAGTTCTACACCTTACAAATTGGAACAAAGAAATGATATTGGTGCTTCAATGTGTTGGACATTGAGCTATGTCAGAACAGTAGAAATTATAAAACAAGAATGTATATCATGGATTCAATATGATCTAACAATGTACTAAAGTTAAATACTTAATCGCTTCTACAAATATTTTGGGGAATTAAAAACACAATCGCCAATCACATGAAGCAACAAAGAATCAATCAAGCCAAAACACAGATGATTTCCCGAGGAAAGCTTGATGCTCAAAACCCCACTATCTTCTATAGTATATTCAACATGGAATCATGAAACAATTACATACAACTATTCTCACAAGAGCCCTGTTGTACTCACCTAATTGTCTCACACTGCCACACATAAAACTGACCAATACTTAGCCAATTTACTGCCTCTAGATAGCCTGCCTTGCTTGTGCAATCCCTGATGAATGCAATCCCTAAAGAATAGTAATTTTGGCCTTCCTTGACTGTGAAAGCATCATGGTCACTCCAATGGGTGTTTGGTTGCATGGGTGCAACCAAATAATCCTACAATTGATAGTTAACTTCCCTTTCACCTAGATCTCAACTGGGTCTCCACTGGATTTGACATGCATGCAGCTAATAATAGTAAATCCTTAGTTGCATGTGAGATCACTGATTGTGAATTAAATAATATTTAATTCACTTGATCTCCCACTAGTGTATCAAACAGTTACAACTAGAACAACTGATTTTAGCTCACTTAACTGAGTTAAACTGATTACAACCTGCATTAACTAATGCACCACTACACTTCGAACTCTATTACAACTATAATTACTCTGCATGCCTCACCAACTACCTCTAACTCGAAATTCATGAGCTAACTAAGTTTATCACACTCAGTTAACTATTACAAGTTATTTTGAGACTAGATTACATTTTATTGTCCATCTTAATTAAGGGATAACTAAAATAGACATGCACCAAATTTAGCTCTGTGGGCCCCACCCTAGTGTAGGTGCTTAATGCACTAGGCATGGGTGCTGAAATTTTCTTGTTGAATCTCAACACTCCCTCTCAACAAGAAAGGGATTATCCTTCACCCTAATCCTGTCTCTATGGTATTCAAATTTTCTCATGGTGAGCGCCTTCATCAGAATATCTGCATCCTGATCTTCCGTGGGAATGTATTGAAGCAACATTATTCTTCCATGCATACAATCTTTGAGATGATGGTACCGGATATCTATGTGCTTGGACCTATCATGAAACATCCGATTAATAGAGAGTTTAATGCAACTCTGATTATCTCAATGTATCACTGTCGGATCCATCTAAGAACCAAACAAACCAACCAAGATATTTCTCATCTAGATAGCCTCACATGCAGCTTGACTTGCTGCCATGTATTCTACTTCCGTTGAACTGAGTGCCATGGATCGTTGTTTCCTACTATACCAGGAAACTACTGTCTATCCTATGCTGAAGATCCCTCCTAATGTGATCTTTCTGTCTGATGGACTTCCCACCCAATATGAATCCGTGAAGCCTTGAATATTCACTCCCTTTGTCCGTTTGTACCATAGACCATACTCTGATGTGCCCCTAAAGTATCTCAAGACATCTTCCCCACCTTCCAAAATATCTTTTTAGGCTTAACCATAGCCTGACTCAGCTGGTTAACTGCGTAGCAAACATCTGGTCTAGTGTTCACCAGATACATCAATGAACCAACTAACTGCATGTAGATAGTAGCATCCACTACCTCTCCCGAAGTAGCATCCTCTTTCCTCCAATTTCCTAGAGGAGTATCCATGGGTTTGCAGCTCTCCATGTGAGACTTACCCAATTTATCCTTGGTGTACTTGCCTTAAGACACAAAAATTTCAGCATCCCGCTGCCATATTTCCAAGCCAAGGAAATAATGAAGGAGTCTCATGTCCTTCATTTCAAACTCCCTTGCAAGATCCTCCTTGCATGAGTGCATCAATTTCTCATCACCAGTCAAAATTAGATCATCAACATAAAGAAAAATAATCAATAGCTTACCCTCAACCACAATCTCATATAGGTTTTCATTTGCTTCACTTTTGGTGAAGCCAAATCCAGTGAAATAGTTTTCTATCTGAATGTACCAAGCACGAGATGCTTGCTTCAGCCCATACAGTGCTCTTTTCAGTCGGCACACGTACGACTCACTCTTGAAGATCTTGAAACCTTCAGGATGCTCTATGTACACTTCTTCCTCAATGATCCCAATGAGAAACACTTTTTTCACATCCATATGATGAATGCTCCAGCCCATCTGTGTTGCAAGTGCAAGAATGGATCTAATGGAAGAGTACCTTGCAACAGGTGAAAAATTCTCATCATAATCGATCCCCTCTATCTGTGAGAATCCCTGGGCCACCAATCTGGCCTTGTATTTCTCCACACTCCCATAAGCAGCTTGCTTTAACTTTTAGATCCATCTAGATCCAACCACTGATTTATCGACCAGTCTTGGGACAATCTCCCATGCATTGTTCTTTACAATGGAGTCATACTCCTCCACCATTGCATCAACCCAAGTTGGTTGCTACACTACTTCTTGAAAGGAAGATGGTTCAGTCACAATACATTTTCTCTTAAAATCCATGTATCCAGTAAACCTGTCTGGAGACTGTCTCTGTCTACGATGTGAAGTAGGGGATCCTACCTTCTCTGTAGCATCAAGTCTCAATCTATCAGCTTTCTTGGTGCACCTTCTACCATTTCTAATGGATGGCTTTGCATGAGTGTTTTCCTCCACTCCATGAACCTCCTCATGTGGATGCTCCACATTTTGAGGCTCATCCTTGGGAACCAACAGTTCCTCCTCTGCATGCAAGTTCAGCTCCCTCTCAAGGGACAACCACATGGCTTTCTCCTCATCAAATTTTATATCTCGTTGCACAATAGTCATTCTGCTATTTGGAAAATACACTTGATAATTACGGGATGTTTCAGTGTACCCCACAAAAATCTTGATATCAGTTATCGGTTCCAGCTTCTTCCTGGTGTCTTTGGTCACATGTACATAAATAGATGAGCGAAAAATCCTAAAGTGTGAAACATAAAGTTTATTACCAATGAAAGCCTCTTAAGGTGTACTCATGCCAAGTATCCTATGAGGACAACAGTTCTTCACAAATACCGTAGTGTTGCATGCTTCTGCCCACAGATGCATCGGTAGGCCTTGATCATGCAACATCGCTCTTATTGCACCCACGATAATTCTATTCTTTCTTTCAGCAACACTATTCAGTTGTGAGTTATGAGGTGCTATCAATTCTCTTCAAATTCCTTCTTTGTTGCAGAAGTTTTTGAATTTTTTAGAGATGTATTCACTACCATTATCACTCCTCAGAGCCTTCACTTGCTTCCCCAACTCTTTCCCCACCAGTGCCTTAAACTCAAGAAACTTAGAGAATTTTTTATCTTTCTTCTACATGAAGATTATCCATCACTTACGAGAAAAGTCATCAACAAATATCACATAGTACTTATGTTTTGTTGTCAAATAAACAGAGAATGGTCCACACACATATGTGTGAACTCTCTCAAGGATCCCCGGAGCTCGGTTCTCCTTCTCATGAAAGTTTTCCTTTACATATTTTCTCATATTACATCCCTTGCATGTGTCTGAATATGCAAGTGTACCCCTGGGAAGACCAATTGAAATTTGTTGCATGAATTTCAAGGCTCCATGGTGAAGATGACCCAACCTCTAGTGCCATAATTTTCCCTCACCCTGGCTCACCACTTTGTTTGCCTTGCCCATCATTGTTGCGCAGCCATCTAACTCCATCTTGTAGATATTCTTAACGTGAATCCCTATCCTCTTGGCTTGTCCTGTTGTTTTTTGTCATAGGAAAGCTTTTCCTTCACTGAAAACAACATCATAGCCTCTATCCTCCAACATTGCGATTGAGACTAAATTATTCTTCGAACATGGTACATGAATTACATATTTTAATTGAAAGGGTTTACCTGACTGCCTCTAGAAGGTAATGGTACCAATCCCGGTAGCATTGTACCGCCCATCATCACCCATTTCAATATGCATCTAGAGATCCTTCTCCTCCAAGCTACTGAAAATTTCCTTGTCTCCCATCATTTGAAAGGAAGCGCCACTATCCAAATACCACACAGATCCCAATGCACTTGGCACCATGCATGCAATCAATGAGAATTCAAGCTAAAATTGCGAGGCTAAAGCCACACTAGCTGCAGATCTTCCAGCCTTCTTGTTCTTATTCTTTTGTGGACAGTTAGTAGAATAATTCCCATGCTCGTGACAGTGAAAACACTTCACATTCGACATGTCCTGCTTCTTGCCATTTTTGGACTCAGATTTGGAATGGAATTTCTTCCCCTTCCCCTTCTTCACTTGGGAAGCCAAAGCAAAATCTTCTTCATCTTCATTCTGTTATTGCCTAAATCTACCTCAGGCTGAAGGAAGGCAAAGTTCAGGGTAACATCAAACCACGCTCAGTCTAGTAGCTAGCCCTACTAGATCAGGAGAGGGCTCTCTCCGGGTCAATCTCAGCAAAAATAATCAATAGGGCTTGAGATGACTTGAAATAAAAGCTAATTTTAGGCTAGGTATATAAGTGAAGGAGTTTGATTGTGTTTTTGAGGGTTTTTGTTGGAATCAAAGGGAAAGGCAGTTTTGGATCCGGGGATAAGGCCTAGTTTTTGCAGAGTTCTGATTGGGGCAAGGAAGGAAATTGTTTTGATGCTTTATATTGAATGAATGGATGATTCATACTGGTGAGGAGCTGAAGAGGGCAAGAGGGTTTCAAGAATCCTCTTCAAACAGATGAAAACATGGAAAATCAAACAAAACTCAAGGCAGAGCAAAGCAATCTAATGAATTCCACCTTTATAACTTGTTTGTTTAATTTAAGAAGAAAATAGGAAGGTAAATGGTACAAATGAAACATCAGTAAACTTACAATAACTGAAAGAAACACACCATCAAAACATAGAGCCACATGGATCCCAAAGAGTGCTGCAAACCCTGGTCTATTCCTTTGCCAAAATTGCAGAGATGAAATGTACAATGAAGTGCCAAGAAATCCCCAATGTCCAACCTTGAAAATGACTGAGAAAATACATGATATAGAAAATCCTAACTCATTCCCATGCCTCTAGGGGTCGAGCTCATCATTCTAGGAGCTGTTTCAACCATATCTAAACTAGGAACTGAAAAATAGGCAATGAAACAACTTGCCTCTATATGCTAGGAAACTGATTCATTCACTTACATTTCACCTTTTGGTGAATGAATCTTCTAGAATGAGTAAAAATGTGCCAAAACTACATCATGTTCATGAAACTACATCAAGGTACATCAAGAGTTACATGAAAAAGTGAAATTGGCCAAAACTAGGCGAAATTCTGAGCTGCTGAGTGAAAAATAGGCCAAATTTCTCTATGCGCCGCGCTCGAAATCTCTATGCGTAGCACAAGTTTGAGGCTGATTTTGAGGGCCTTCCCGAAGCCCAAATTGAACACAGGATAGCTCGTTGGAAAGCTCTGCCAGTCTGTTTTCCAACCCAAGTGGAATTTCTAGATTTGGTTGCCATTTTCCCCTCCAAAAATCAAATCTCCCAAAATTGCTTCCTGTGTGTGCAAAAAGTGACAGAAAGGCCATTTTTAGGGTGTTTTTAACCCTTTAGGCAACCCAGAACTTGATGAAATCCTTAGGTAATCCATGAGCATGCATAAATTTTGATAAAAAAATATAGAAATGCAAATTTTTCCTCCAGAAGAGCTGCCAATTATAAGCGCGCGCCAAGTGGCGCTACGCGTCGGGCAGGAAAATCTATGTTTAGGCCAAAAAATTCAAAATTGACAAAAAGTTTCCCAAATTTCTTGAAATTTGGGCTGAATGTCCACCATCAAGCACTATGCTGAGCCAAATAAGCTTTGATCAAGATTTAGAGTCTAACATGCCTTTTGCGACGCTTTAATGCCTCCTTGGTGCATGCAATTCAATTGTAGAGTCATTGTCTCGGTCATAAGAAATATCCGTCTCCATGATGTCCAAGGTCTGTGTTGTCTTGTATGATAATGAGAACTTTGGTGTCTTTGATTTATTGCCAAATATATGTCAAATGGGAGGGAATATGGAGGAATGGGGCAGTAGGAACAATGAAAATTTGTCAAGTGCAACTTGCCATTTGAAATCTGTGATTTAGGGACAGCCACTTAAGTTTGGAGAAATTTCACAATTGGGATGGGGAGGGAATGGAAATGGGTAGGAATGAGTAACTAGGGATATAGGATAAACAGTGAAACAGGCTGTTGTGAGGATACAAACAATGAGGAGGGGAAAAACCAGGTGGGGAAATGGGAATATTTGGCACAAAAAACAATTTCAAAACCCTAAAGGAAGCAAATCCCAAAACAAGATAATAGGGTTTGGTTTTTGTGTTCAATTCCTCACAAACAACACCAAATACATATTCATGGAAATGGAATGATTGCATGGACCTGCTTGGATAAAGATTGACTGATTTAGTTTGATGAGTTGGAAGAAATAGCAAAAAATTTGTCTTCTGCCATGTGTGTCGCACGCCTAACCCAACGCGCCGTGCCCCTCCAATGCGCCGCACCAGTGTATTTTTTACAATGAGGAGGCAGGCCCAATGCGTCGCGCTCCTCCGGTGCGTCGCGCTGGCTGCCCAATGCGCCGCGCACTCAACTTTGCCCAGTTTTACCTCCAAGCTTCTTCCTTCACTCCTCACACCTCTTCTCTTTCTCATTGTTGCACACCACAGATTTGAGCTCATTTGGAAAATTTGGAGAAGTTTATGGTGAAATTGGGCTTGCAGCTCTATGCGCCGCGCCACAAACCCAATGTGTAGCGCCTTTTGGCAGGAGGCTTTTGGAGGCCTTCCCGGTGTCCAAATTGGGCACGAGATAGCTAGTTGGAAATATTATTGAGTCTACTTTCCAATACAACTGGAATTTTTCAATTTGGAGTTCATTTTCCTTGTCAAAAATCAAATCTCCCAAGACTGGTCAAAATGAGCAGAATGAGGCTGCCTCAAGGAAGAGTGTTGTTGCAGTCAACTTTTGAAGGTCTTCCTCAACTCCAAATTGAGCTCATGATAGCTCATTGGAAATAACTTTGTGTCTAGTTATCATTTGACTCATCAAGAAATTCATTTGGCCAACCAAGCTAGGCGAAATCTTGATTTTCCCAAGGTCACTTAAGAGGTGCATCAATTCTCCTGAGGAAACTGTATTTTTGACATTTCTCTAAAACCATGACACCTGTGTAAAAATTGAAGGAGGTTGTTCTTCCTTGGAATATTTTTGACAAAAACCTCTCTCAGTTTTCCAAAATTCATCTTTTCGTGCTCAGAAAAATCATTGGAGTAAAACCTATCCCGATGTGTGGAACAAGGGATTTGTCGAAATGAAGCGAAATGAAGGGGATAAGGGGCTTATAAATTCTTGAGAAAATTTTGGGAATTAGGGAGGGATGTTAAGAAGCAAGGGAAAGTAAAATTTCAGAGATTGAGTGAGGGGAAGGGGTCCAAAAGGGAAAAACACAAGCCTAGCCTAGAAAATTGCCAAGTTGTAGCAAGAAACTAGGGTTTGTGAAAAAATGAGGAATTTGGGGGATATCAGTGATGGGAAGTGTTTAATAAGGTACATTAAGGATAGGGGAAGGTGTATGAACATCAGGATACAAGTTTTGCTGGCGATTTGACCATCCAAGAGAAATTACCTTCAAAACCCTAGAAGAGGGAAATGAACCTTACCAAGGCACAACTGAAGCATGAACAAGGTGTAAAATGACCCATTGGAACCTGACATGATGATGAAAACCCTCTGATTGATAGTACATTCAGTTGAATGGTGACATGGACTGACATTTGGACAACTTTGACAGGAGTAAAAGCAAACCCTAGACCTAATACCTAGTGACCAAATTTTACTTGAAGACTCACTGAAATGACAAAATTTGACCTTGACATCTTAAAATCACTTTGTAAGAGCATGTTTGATCACTGGAGGAAGGCTGCAAAGACTAACACTAGCATTGGCTCCAATGGGGATGGTATCTCCTTAGAGATGCCAAGAACTACAGATCTTTGGAAAGCAGACAGTGCCTTCATCCATTGGGCAATGGAGTCAAAAAATCAAGCTGAAATGCATGACTGAAAACTGATGAATTGACGAAAAAAATTGACTCTCACTCAAATAAAAACTGACTTGATACTTAAACACAACCGACAAACTGGAAATATGCTCAATATGAAGCTTATTCAATACAACCTACTCTAACAGTTTCATTCATCACCTGATCAAGTGAAATGAAACAACCAATGCAACCAAGTAAGTATTCCAGTTGTTGTTTTAATTCTCCGCAAGTGCTCGCTTATGAACAACAAGAGAGAACTATTAAAAGGCAACTCCCATGAAAACTTGTGAACAGATCCGTTGAATACTATGGATTCTCTATCCGCCTCCAAAAACACTGCATATGGATCTTGAAATTCATGCACACTGGGACTTAGCTCATCCAATGGATTACTTCTCTTCTCCTCATACCATGAATGCAAACTTTGATCAGAGCTTTTTGATGAGAATCCTACTAAAAAAGACAAAGAGACCGGCTGCCGGATCAAGTTTATATCAATACTTTTGTCAAGTTCACATGTAGTCAATGGAGAAAAACTTTGATTGTAGACATCATCCAACACATCAGCTATTGGATCGTGAAAAACTTGAAAATACTGAAAAGACTTCTGCAACCCATTTTCTATTGGTTCCAACGAGATTACATGATTTTCTACAAGCTACTCATTTGAAAATTTACTATGCAATTTACCCTTCAAAAACTGAAATGATTCAAAACAAAATGGTATGGAATCATCTTGCATACCATTTACTCATTTGATCGTATGTGCCAGCTTCCAAGTCCTCATATGCAACTTGACAATCAATGGCATTCGGGGGCTGAAAATCTGGATATGAGAAGTCTTGAACAAGGTTTTCATTGCCCTCAAGATGGTCCAAATCAAGACTTGTTGACAATTGATTTCTGATTGCATGGAAGTTGTCTCTGATGAACTGAAACGAGTCAAAAAAAAAAGGCAAAGATCCTTCACTTACTTCAAAATTTTCTACACTTTCCTCATCATTGTCATAGCTGATATGCATTGGTTGATCAATGTATTCGAGCTGCTGAAAGGGAACTTCCTCCTTCCACAAACTAGCTACTGATTTGTCTGCAAGATTAGCTTCTGTTTGGAGAACATAATCATCATCATACTGATCAAACTGAGGCAAATCATCAGTATAAAACACATCATCAAGCATACATGTCAAATCAACAAATCTCTCTTCTCCAAGATGATCTACAAAACAGTCATTATCATATCTATGACAACTGGGATAAGAAACAAAATGTTTTGGATCAGCAACTTGTTCTTCTTCAATCAGCGAGCCATGGGCTTGAACATTATACTGATTCCTTATGGTGATCTTTTGCATCATCTCTTCTACTGCACTTACCAACATGTCAAGCTTTACCTCTAGAGATGTCGATTTCTCCGGATCCATGTTTTTCATCTCTTCTTCCTTCAACCTTGCCCTTCGGATCAGCAAATGAGCCTCTACATCTACTGCATTGTTCTACATCTCTTCAAGTGTTGCAAGATTCCTTTCTCTCAGCTGAAACTCAATTTCTGGATCAAAGGCACCCGGGTAATGCAATAGAGTAGATCCAGGAGGAGGTCTTACATCAACTGACATCAAATAATAAACTTTGTTAAATCTGGCAGAAAACTGTTGTACTGTCTCCCCTGGCAGTCTTTTCAGCTGGTTATACTCTTCTATAATCAAGAAAGGGTTTTGTCTGATCACCCACCTGTCGAGGAAAACTTTGACGAACTGCTATAAATCTGAGATGCTCGCATCAGGCAGGGTTTTGAACCAACTCTTGACTTGGCCTTGAAAAGAAAGAGCAAAAAGCCTAATACTAACATCCTCTTCATCAACTTCAAAAAGGTCAAGAAAAGACTCAAAATTCAGAACATGTCTCTCAGCAGTGATGTTGTCGTGTTCACCATCAAATCGTGGTAGATATAGGTCATGATTTTTAGGGAAAGCATGGGATATAGGAGGTAAAATCAGAGGCTTGTATCGATCTGGAATTTTACAAGGTATAGGGGTTTGTACAGAAGGTATAGAATCAGTCGTGGTCTCTTGAGGCTCATCAGTTTGAAGATGGTCATCACAAGATTCGGAAGAAAGGACTTGATCAAGCTCAAAAGCATGCAAATCTTTGGTATCCACAATCTTCAAAGGGAAGGAATCAAATGCAGGCCGAGGAGCTTTTCTCAAATACAATATTATTTGCAAAGATTTCTTTACATTCTCGGGAAAAAAGAAGAAATAATTTATGAAAAAGAATAAAATGTCTTGGATGAAATTCCAACTTGAATACCTGATCTTTACATATTGTCCTTTCATGTTTCTGCTAATCAGGTTCATCCTCCAGTGGAGTCCTTGGATCTGATCTCGAAACTAATTTAGAGTCGCCAGGTGAATGATTTCAGCCTTGCGGTGTCTAATCGTTGTCCACCATCAACAATCAGATATAAACTTGATTACATTTTATTGAGGAAACCAAATTTTCAGTTCATAAACTAGACCGGAGATTGACTGAAGCAACATTTGTCTACTTTCGCTAATGCAAAGCAAGAGCGTTTCAAAGGCTACCTGGCATAACTTCAGGCTTCGTCTGTAGTTTATAAAACAAATAACACTAACAAGAAAACCGCATCCCCAGTATGGTCGCCACTCTGTTATTTCCTAAATCTACCTCAGGCTGAAGGAAGGCAGAGTTCAGGGTAACATCAAACCACGCTCAGTCTGGTAGCTAGCCCTACCAGATCAGGAGAGGGCTCTCTTCGGGTCAATCTCAGCAAAAATAATCAATATGGCTTGAGATGACTTGAAATAAAAGCTAATTTTAGGCTAGGTATATAAGTGAAGGATTTTGATTGTGTTTTTTAGGGTTTTTGTTGGAATCAAAGGGAAAGGCAGTTTTGGATCCGGGGATAAGGCCTAGTTTTTGCAGAGTTCTGATTGGGGCAAGGAAGGCAATTGTTTTGATGCTTTAGATTGAATGAATGGATGATTCAGACTGGTGAGGAGCTGAAGAGGGCAAGAGGGTTTCAAGAATCCTCTTCAAACATATGAAAACATGGAAAATCAAACAAAACTCAAGGCAGAGCAAAGCAATCTAATGAATTCCACCTTTATAACTTGTTTGTTTAATTTAAGAAGAAAATAGGAAGGGAAATGGTACACATGAAACATCCGTAAACTTACAATCACTGAGATAAACACACCATCAAAACATAGAGCCACATGGATCCCAAAGAGTGCTACAAACCCTGGTTTATTCCTTTGCCAAAATTGCAGAGATGAAATGTACAATGAAGTGCCAAGCAATCCCCAGTGTCCAACCCTGAAAATGACTGAGAAAATAAATGATATAGACAAGCCTAACTCATTCCCATGCCTCTAGGGGTCGAGCTCATCATTCTAGGAGCTGTTTCAACCATATCTAAACTAGGAACTGAAAAATAGGCAATGAAATAACTTGCCTCTATATGCTAGGAAACTGATTCATTCACTTACATTTCACCTTTTGGTGAATGAATCTTCTAGAATGAGTAAAAATGTGCCAAAACTACATCATGGTCATGAAATTACATCAAGTTACATCAAGAGTTACATGAAAAAGTGAAACTGGCCAAAACTAGGCGAAATTTTGAGCTGCTGAGTGAAAAATATGCCAAATTCTCTATGCGTCGCGCATGAAATCTCTATGCATAGCACAAGTTTGAGGCTGATTTTGAGAGCCTTCCCGAAGTCCAAATTGAACACAGGATAGCTCTTTGGAAAGCTCTACCTGTCTACTTTCCAACCCAAGTGGAATTTCTAGATTTGGTTGCCATTTGCACCTCCAAAAATCAAATCTCCCAACATTGCTTCCTGTGTGTGCAAAAAGTGGCAGAAAGACCATTTTTAGGGTGTTTTTGACCCTTTAGGCAACCCAGAACTTGATGAAATCCTTAGGTAATCCATGAGCATGCATAAATTTTGATAAAAAAATCTAGAAATGCAAATTTTTCCTCCAGAAGAGCTGCCAATTATAAGCGCGCGCCAAGTGGCGCTACGCGTCGGGCAGGAAAATCTGTGTTTAGGCCCAAAAATTAAAAATTGAAAAAAAGTTTCCCAAATTTCTTGAAATTTGGACTGAATGTCCACCATCAAGCACTATTCTGAGCCAAAGAAGCTTCAGCCAAGATTTAGAGTCTAACATGCCTTTTGCGACGCTTTAATGCCTCCTTGGTGCATGCAATTCAGTTGTAGAGTCACTGTCTCGGTCATAAGAAATATCTGTCTCCATGATGTCCAAGGTCTGTGTTGTCTTGTATGATAATGAGAACTTTGGTGTCTTTGATTTATTGCCAAATATATGTCAAATGGGAGGGAATATGGAGGAATGGGGTAGTAGGAACAATGAAATTTTGTCAAGTGCAACTTGCCATTTGAAATATGTGATTTAGGGACAGTCACTTAAGTTTGGAGAAATTTCACAATTGGGATGGGGAGGGAATGGAAATGGGTAGGAATGAGTAACTAGGGATATAGGATAAACAGTGAAATGGGCTGTTGTGAGGATACAAACAATGAGGAGGGGAAAAACTAGGTGGGGAAATGGGAATATTTGGCACAAAAAACAATTTCAAAACCCGAAAGGAAGAAAATCCCCAAACAAGATAATAGGGTTTGGTTTTTGTGTTCAATTCCTCACAAACAACACCAAACACATATTCATGGCAATGGAATGATTGCATGGACCTGCTTGGATAAAGATTGACCGATTTAGTTTGATGAGTTGGAAGAAATAGCAAAAAATTTGTCTTCTGCAATGTGCGTCGCGTGCCTAACCCAATGCACTGCGCCCCTCCAATGCGTCGCGCCAGTGTATTTTTTACACTGAGGAGGCAGGCCCAATGCGCCGCGCTCCTCCGGTGCGTCGCACTGGCTTCCCAATGTGCCGCGCACTCAACTTTGCCCAGTTTTACCTCCAAGCTTCTTCCTTCACTCCTCACACCTCTTCTCTTGCTCATTGTTACACACCACAGATTTGAGCTCATTTGGAAAATTTGGAGAAGTTTATGGTGAAATTGGGCTTGCAGCTCTATGCGCCGCGCCACAAACCCAATGCGTAGCGCCTTTTTTCAGGAGGCTTTTGGAGGCCTTCACGGTGTCCAAATTGGGCGCAGGATAGCTCGTTGGAAATATTATTGAGTCTACTTTCCAATCCAACTAGAATTTTTCAATTTGAAGTTCACTGTCCCTGTCAAAAATCAAATCTCCCAAGACTGGTCAAAATGAGCAGAATGAGGCTGCCTCAAGGTAGAGTGCTGTTGCAGTCAACTTTTGAAGGTCTTCCTCAACTCCAAATTGAACTCAAGATAGCTCATTGGAAATCCCATTGTGTTTAGTTATCATTTGACTCATCAAGTAATTCATTTGGCCAAACAAGCTAGGAGAAATCTTGATTTTCCCAAGGTCACTTCAGAGGTGCATCAATTCTCCTGAGGCAACTGTATTTTTGACATTTCTCTAAAACCATGACACCTGTGTAAAAAGTGAAGGAATTTTTTCTTCCTTGGCATATTTTTGACAAAAACCTCTCTCAGTTTTACAAAATTCATCTTTTCTTGCTCAGAAACATCATTGGAGTAAAACCTATCCCGATGTGTGGAACAAGGGATTTGTCGAAATGAAGTGAAATGAAGGGAATAAGGGGCTTCTAAATTCTTGAGAAAATTTTGGGAAGTAGGGAGGGATGTTAAGAAGTAGGGGAAAGTGGAATTTTAGATATTGAGTGAGGGGAAGGGGTCCAAAAGGGAAAAACACAGGCCTAGCCTAGAAAATTGCCAAGTTGTAGCAAGAAACTAGGGTTTGTGAAAAAATGAGGAATTTGGGGGATCTCAGTGATGGGAAGTGTTTAATAAGGCATTAAGGATAGGAAGGTATGAACATCAGATATAATAATCCTGCCAGCCGATTTATTTGACCATCCAAGAAAAATTACCTTCAAAACCCTAGGAGAGGGAAATGAACCTTACCTAGGCACAACTGAAGCATGAACAAGGTGTAAAATGACCAATTTGAACCTGACATGATGATGAAAACCCTCTGAATGATGGTACACTCAGCTGAATGGTGACATGAACCGACATTTGGACAACTTTGACAAGAGTAAAAGCAAACCCTAGACCTAATACCTAGTGACCAAATTTTGCTTGAAGACTCTCTGAAATGACAAAATTTGACCTTGACACCTTAAAATCACCTTGTAAGAGAATGTTTTATCACTGGAGGAAGGCTACAAAGACTGACACTAACACATTTCTTAGATGAAGATCCATCTCTAAGTGTTCTGATCTCGGAACTCCTATTGCACCAAATCCGACCACGAGACATTCCCAATCACATTTCCCTAACGTGGCAGTTTCATGGCCCATGCCAACTCTTGGGAATTCCTAGGAGATCTAGACTCACCAAAACATCATCAGTGATAGTTATACCAACGCTCCCCACTTCATCCCAACATTGGAAAAACTTTGTTAGGTATTTTTGTATGGAGTCTCCTTTCTCCATCTTGATCTTCTTGAGTTTATCTTTGAGCGCCAATTTCCTATGGTTGTTTTTGCTTTGAAATAGATCAGTCAAAGCCTTCCACATTGCATATGGTGTGGCTTTCCCATGGAGGCTTGAGACAATTTGGTCTCGTACTCCCCCCAATAGGATCCACCTCATCTTTGCCACTTTATTTTTCCATGCATCAAGATTTGCAGCATCTGTCACAGTGGGTTTAGGAACATCATCGTCAATGAATTCCTTCAAGCAATTGTCTTCGAGTGCTGCCTCCATCATGTCCTTCCAAGAAATATATTTTGAGCTGCCCTTGAGTGCATACTCCAACCTCAAGCCATTGAAATCCATTTTGATCTTGAATCAGCTGTAGCACCAAGAAAGTCTTTCTTCAAATTCGAATTCTATCTAGTCGCAAAATCAGCTCCTCCTTCACAATTGTGATTTCCTGTGCTCTGATACCATGTATAAATTATACAAAAATCATGTATATCATGGATTCAATCTGATCTAACAATGTACTAAATTTAAATAATGAATCACTTCTACAAATATTTTGTGGAATTAAAAACACAATCGCCAATCACATGAAGCATCGAAGAATCAATCAAGCCACAACACAGATAATTTCCCAAGGAAATCTTGCTTCTCAAAACCCCACTATATTCTATTGTATATTTAGCATGGAATCATGAAACAATTACATACAACTCTTCTCACAAGAGCCTTCTTATACTCAACTAATTGTCTCACACTGTCACACATAAAACTGACCAATACTTAGCCAATTTACTGCCTCCAAACAGCCTGCCTTGCTTTCCCAATCCCTGATGAAGGAAATCCCTAAAGAATAGGAGTTTTGGCCTTCCTTGACTATGCAGGCATCATGGGCACTATGATGGGTGTTTGGTTGCATGGGTGCAACCCAATAATCCTACAACTAATAATCAACTTCCCTTACACCTAGATCTCAACTGGGTCTCCACTGGATCTGACATGCATGCAGCTAATAATAGTAAATCCTCAGTTGCAAGTGAGATCATTGATTGTGAATTAAATCATATTTAATTCACTTGATCTCCCACTAGTGTATCAAACAGTTACAACTAGCACAATTGAGTTTAACTCACTTAACTGAGTTAAATTGATTACAACCTGCATTAACTAATGCACCACTGCACTTCGAACTCGGTTACAACTATAATTACTCTGCATGCATCGCTAACTACCTCTAACTCGAAATTCATGAGCTAACTGAGTTTATCACACTCAGTTAACTATTTCCAGTTATTTTGAGACTATATTACATTTTATTGTCCATATTCATTAAGGGATAAGTAAAATAAACATGCACCAAATTTAGCTCTGTGGGTCCCACCATAGTGTAGGTGCTTAATGCACTAGGCGTGGGTGATGAATTTTTCTTGTTGAATCTCAACAAGAACAACAGCATAAGATGTATCTGATGAGAATGTATATAAAGTGAAAGAATTAAGAAAATTGGGAGCAGTTAAAATGGAGCATTGATAATAGATTTTTTGATTAAATCAAATGCTTCCCTTTCATTAAGTCCCCACTTGAAAACTATTTTTTTCTTAATCATTGTTTGTAAAGGTAAAACTATCTGTGAAAATTCAGGGAAAATATTTTTACAAAATTTATATATCCAAGGAATGACTGCATGGTTTTCTTATTACGATGGAAAAGAATCCTTTTAATTGCATCGATTCTTTCAGGATCAATATAAATACCTTTTTTGGACACGATGAATCATAAAAAAAATTCTTCATCTAGAGAAAAATATGACTTCTATGGGTTTAATGAAATTCCATACCTTTTACATCACTCAAAGACTTGTTTTAGGTCATTCGCATGATGGATTTCTTGTCTAGAAAAGATTGTAATGTCATCTAGATAAATAACCATTGATTTGTTAATGAGTCCTCTAAAAGTTGTGTCCATGGCTCTTTGAAAAGTGGCACCTGCATTGATTAACCCAAATGGCATCTTTTGATAAGCATAAGTTCCCCACTTAGTCCTGAATGTAGTCTTTAATCGGTCATCTGGATGTACCAGGATTTGGTTATATCCTAAAAACCCATCTAGGAAATACATAATTTCAAAACCAGCTACAGTTTGCAGTACTTGTTCCATGGTTGGTAATGGAAAATTGTCTTTCTGACATGCTTTATTCAAATTTCTAAAATCGACTCAATTCCTAATGTCACCATTTTTCCTCCTGACAGGGACCAAATTTGAAACCCATTTTGAATTTCTAACTGGAAAGATTATCTTAGCTTTGAGGAGTTTATTAAGCTTTGTTTTGATTTGATTTTCAATATTAGGATGAATTTTCCTCAACTTTTGTTGTATTGGTTTCTCATCTGAAATCATAGGAATAGTGTATTGAATAATAGAAGTGGCATATGTTTTAAGATCAGTGTAATCCCTAGAAAAAACACTTTTGTAAGTCCTTAATAACTTGAAAAATTATAATCTTTCATCAGAAGATAGACCAAGACCTAAATTGAAATTTTATGGTTTATCATCGGTTCCAAGATTTACTAAATCAAATCTTAAAGTTGAACTTTGATTTTTAGAATTAGTATTTCTCTTAAACCTATATTTTAAATCATAAAGGTCTTCTAATTTGACAACTAACTTTGGTATTGGATTTTCATCATGTTCTTCCTTTATCTGAGTATCATTTTCATTTTCATCTAGAATTTGATTATCATAAGATCCTTCATATGTAAGGAAATCTATGATATCAAAATCATGATTAATGACTCTCCAATTAGTAATATTATCAGGAATAGATGGCATAAAAATAAATTCAATAGAAAACCTATCAGGACTAAATTCTTGAGATGGAATTGATTTCGTTGCTATATTAGCCAATAAATTGGCACTAGCATTTTGTATTCTGGGTACAGAGGAAATATTGAAAGCTAAGAAATGAGAATTCAATTCCTGGACTAATGATTGATAATGCTTAAGATGTCCAGAATGGAAATGGATAGTATTTCTTACTTGTTTGACAATTATCTCTGAATCTCCCATTACTTTCAGATATTTAATTTCAAGGTCAATTGCTTTGTACAAACCTTGAATTAATGCTTCATATTCTGCCATATTGTTTGTGCAATCGGATTCAATTCTGCAGGCTAGCATGGTTTTTTCTCCTTCAGGGCTTATTAAAATACATCCAGCTCTTGCACCATCTTCTGATTTAGATCCATCAAAATAAAGAATTAACGACTGGTTTATTTAGAAAAATTTTACACTTAAAAGTGTCTGTCAAGGAAAAAAATTTCAATTTGAGAGATAACCGCATTATCAAAAAAGGGTGATGGTTGGGCATTAAAATTTACAAGAAATGATTATGTCGAGTAATTTCCAATAATATTATTATTGAATGCTACTGGCTCATTGATTCCTTCAAGATCAATAACCGTATGTTTCATGAATTTCTCATAGTCTACCTAAATTTGGTTTGGTTTTCCATCGTGGGGTAGCCACATATGTGACCAGTCTGTTGCGAAATATCCATGAATTTTCTTAGACGTGTCCTTGCTCAATACTAAACCATAAATTCAAGAATATCAAACACCAATATATCAATTATCTGGGCCATGTTAGGGTTTGATGACAATCTAATAGAAACATAATTTATTTCTCCTACAACCTCTATTTTTTTTATATCAAGTTGTACTATATGAACAAGAGAACTTTGAGGAGTTATGCTCAACTTAGCACATATTGATTTCGGCATGATAGTAGAGGAAGCCCCTGAATCGATTAAACAATTGTGGACATTATTATTCTAGATCTCATAGGTTAAAAGAAATGGACGAGTATGAGAGATGGATATGTAGCATCTATTTTAGTTGAAGGAGAAGGAGGTTTACCCATTTGATTAGCAGCGTGAACTACTATCGGAGCAGGTAAGGCTAAATTAGGAACTACATTCAAATATCTAAGTAAAATCTTTTGTTGTTATTTTAGTTTAGCAAGTCCATGGATTGAAATGTTAGCCTTGGTCTTTTTCATATCCTCAACTACAATATATTCAATGGTGTCAGAGACTACCATTGTCTTTGACGTAGGTGGAACATCTGAAGTAGCAGGGTTAGTTTGTGTAGCCTTAGATGTAGACTTTTTACTTATTGTTTTATCTTTAGCAGGTGTTGAGTTCTTCTGTTTATGATTTGGTTGCACCGCTTCAGTGGTATTCTTGCTCCTTGTACTTATAGGTAAAGCTTCTTGTTGTTCATCATTTTGTAGGATAAAATCCCACATTCCATTTAGTTCAACTTATTCTTAAACTTCATTTTCTTCTTACTATGTTTGCTCTTCATCTATGTCTTGATCAAACTCAGCATTAGATATGATGTTGGGCGATTGAGAATTAGAAGACTTATTTTTCTTGAAGGGCCTAAAAGTCTTCTTTGTACTGTAACTTTCAGCAACTTGCTTTTTTATATCTGCCATTTCATTTTTCATGGTATTTAAAAATTTATAAAGACCTTCTACATCAAAAGGGTCTTTTGGTGGCTTCTTCTTTGAATCATCTTTGAATGATACTTTCTTAGATTTCCTATATTCTTGGGAATTCTTCTTTTTAAGAGAAATTATGCATTTCTCTACAGATAAAGATTCCTTCATATTTTCTACTAATGTAGGTAACTTTTCTCTATCAACAAAGATGGCTATATTAGATGGGAGAGAAGAAATATACCACTAAATTTGAACTTATGCACTAGGGACTGATGTAGCAGGGATTTTATTGAGTAACTTATTAAATCTGGAATTGAAGTCTTTTATTTTCTCTCATGTTTTAGCCTTTAGATTTGATAGATCGTTAATGAGTGATGTTGTGGTTCTGTCATCTCCAAAATTAGCTAAAAATTGTTCTTCAAACATATTCCAGCTAGTTACAGAGCTGGAAGGTAATGAGAAATACTAGGATCCTAAAGATCCTGTGAGAGTATATGGAAATAGTATGACTACACAGTCTCTTCAGTTACCTCTTTTAAATTGATGGCTAACATATAATTATGGATGTTTTCTTCAGCTGGAAGACCATCATTAGGATTAAATTTAGGTAACCATCTTTCAGGGTATTTTGGAAGAGGATGAAGAGGAGCAGGCATTTGTACAGCACCTGGATTGTTCCATGGTTGTACATTTTGTGGAGGTACTTGGTCTGCCATTGGACCTTGGGTGGAGGTGATGGATTGAGTTTGAGTTAAATAAGAGGCGGGCTAAGTGCTAGAACTATTTGAAGGAGTAGTAGTTTGGGTACTGGAACTAGTTAAAGTAACACTAATTTTTGGAATAGGAGTTTTGAAAGTGACTGGAGGTAATGGAGGTGAATGGGGTGGATTATTGGATAAGACCTCATTGGTGATTGAATCTGATTCAGTCTTCTTTGTTTTTCGTCATGAAGTATCGATAGGGAATTCAAAAGGAGGGATTCATGTATTTCGAGTTTCTAATCAAGTTAATATTCATCTAGGTTGTAAAGAATATGAAATACTAATCTCAGGTGTTTGAGAAGTTTCAAGATTTTCAGCATAAATGAATACTCTCTATAACTTTTCTATCAAAGACTGAACTTCTGGAGGATTTTGGTGAAAATATGGAGATAGTATTGGTTGAGTTTCACAAGGAGACTTAGGAGAGGGATGTTCAACTTCAGATCTTAAAGATTTAGATCTAGCTAATGTTCTAGAATTTGAAGGGGATCTAGAGGGAGAGAGACTCTTAGATTGGATTTTAGATTGATCAGACATTCGCTCCATTCACAATTGGCCCTCCTTCTAGCACCAAAATGTTGAAGCCTCGAAATTTCGTTGCAACAACATGGGGGAAAACCACCCGGTCCGTACCTTAGAGCAAGTCCTTTTTCGTTTGGTGTAGTGGATCTGATTGGGGATAAAGGGACCAGTTTCCCAATAACGATGATGAAGGTGTTTTTTTATTATAACATGAAAATGGGAAATGATTTAAGTTATCATGTGCATTTAAATAAAATATATATTCTACTATATACCCATGAGTGTTCATTCCTTCATGCAATCTAAAAATATATCTTCAAATATTAGTATTGAAGATTATTTAAGAGTTGAAAGAGGTGAAAATTATGTAAAAATAATTCTTTTGACAAAATAGTTTAATCAAAAGGATTGTGAAATGTACATCATGTTTATATGTTTGATTATATATTAGATAAGAAATCATAAACAAATATAAATACAAAAGTCCATTTAACATTCACTTATGATAACAACTATAATATATAATACATATAAAAAGATGATTGTCAATTTTGAGAAGCAAAACTTAATATAACAAGTAGAAGTACCATATATACGAGGTACTACTCATTCAAATTGACCGTAGTTTTCTGCTCCTCTTCCCTTTCAAGCAATTTAATGAGTACAATAGTGAAAATTCAGTTAAACAGCTTCAATGTCAAAAGATAACAAATTTCGTTCCACTAATTTATCAAGGCATCCGAATACAAACTTATAGAAGTGCATTCTTTGCAAATTTTTTTGAAAAATTTATGGACCCTTATCTAAATGCATGAGAAGGGTTTAAACACTAAACTAAAATATGTTTAAAATAGATTATTACATAAAAAATGGAGGTTTCAAGCAACCATCCTCGTAAGGAGTAAACTTAAACTACAATCTAGGAAATAAAATAACAGCATGATTATGTGGGTTGATCCTCTTTGCGCATTTGATCTTGAAGGCAAAAAATATCCACCATTGGCTTTAGTTGAGCCGGGTCTATAATCTCGGATTTGACATGGCCTTTAAACACTGCATTCAAAAGTGATGGCAGCGATTTCTTTGTAGAATCGGTTAATGACTGTAGAGTTAAGCATTGATGATAAGGTTTGATTAGAAAATTCCAGTAATTTTCTTCATCAAACTTATTTATCTTTTTAATAGTTTCCACCTATGTCTATATACTTCCCTTCCACTGTGCTTCTAATGGTTTGAGCTCTAGGAGCACTTCAGTTGTGGATTCTTTAATAATTTCAGCTTTTAAAAGTTGTTTATTAACAGATTCATTGATTTCATTTGTAAACTTTGATGCCTTTGTCATTACCTTCTCTACTTGTCTCAGCTGCATTTCCCAATCCTTAAATAACATATCTTTGTGAAATGTATCTATCTTAGGGAGGTTAGCTTTATTTCTTGTGTCAGACCCTTGCCACTGAACTAACTCAGTAATATTCTTTTCAACTTTTTCACATTCAAGTCTCTTGTTGGCCACTTGTTGGAACAAAATATTGCTTGTATCGCAGTAAGAGCTGGTGATTGAAATTTGTTGAAAAAAGGTTTCTTGTTGCTGCTTTAGCTTCGCATTCATTTCCAATGCTTCTTTTATGAATTTCTCTACTTGAGGCTGAATTTTCAATTTTTCCATTACTACTTCAAGTTTTGTTTCTTTCTCTATAATATGCACCTGGTGCTGCAACTTTAGTCTTTCAAAATATTTTTGAAATTGAGACATCTTCATTTCAATCTACTTACTGGAATTAAACTTTTCCTGTTCCAACAGTTTCTCCAACTCTTGAACTTTGTCCTCTTTTGTCTTAAGTAGAATTTGTACCTCTGTAGCTTTGTCAATGGTAACAGTAGCATATGCTCCTGTGAACTGTGATAACTTAGTCAAATTTTCTGTAGGATCAGCCAAAGGGTATTTCCATAGAACATCTATAGATTCATCCATAATATTTGAAACGGATTCATCAATTATTCTTCTCTTTCTTCTCTTAACTACAACCTTATTACTCGGACTACAAAAGGCATCAAGTGAGGGTATCTCTTCAATCTTTAAAACAATTTTTTCTGTAGGGTACCCCAGGATGATCTCTTGATCATGGACTTATGGTACCTGTTGTAGTGGCATTACAGTTTCCACTAAAATTTGGGAATGCTCTGGAGTTTGGAAACTTGTTGATTCATCAACATTAGGCTTTAGTGGTGGTGGTGTTTCTAGTGCCTTAGAAAAATTCTCCCATTATTTCTTCAAATATTTTGATTGAGGCTTTTCTGTCTACTCGAGTGTATTTTGGATATGTTGAATTTTTTTAGAAGATGATTCAGCTCCATTAATTTCTCCTTCAGTTTGCATGTCAATACCTTTAATCATTTTGTCAATTACTTTCTCAGGACTCTCGTTCCTGCTCTCGGATTCATTGTCAGAGTGATCTAAATTCTGAGAATTATGTTGTGATTGTCCTTACTTGTGATTTGACTTCTCTTGAGATTCATCTTCTGACATATCCTTAGCCTCATTATACAGACTAATATTGGGAGTTGGCATGTTGACATATTCAATAAATAACAATTCCAAAGGGATTTTTTCTAGCCTTTTACTTCTATATGCTTTAAAAGCCTCAAATTTTGGTTTACTGAGCTGACTGGATGCATTTTTCAATACATCTATGAACTTATCCACACCTTCAAATAAATCATCAAACATATCTTTCTCATTCAAGAAAGGTTTAAGTTTAAGCTCTGTTGTGAAATTTTTAACCACATTATTACGATCATATGGCCTCTTTGGCACTAGAGCCAGATTTAATGAAGTGATATTTGAAATATCTTTGAACGCGTGATCAATGTCGAAAAGGGAAAAAGTTCCACACTGTAAATGGAAAGTAGGCCAAATGGCCTTCTTAGCTTCTTTGAGTTGTTTGGGCACGCCGCTTACTAGAAGTTGGTAGGAAATTTCCTTGGCTAGGAGCTTATCAGGAACATAATAAGGCAAAACATGGGGGGAATAATAACTCCCAAAAACTATGATATAAGTGAAATTTTCTTCAGCAAACCATCTAGAAACTGGTAAAAAGTATGTGCTAGCTTCCTTAGAAATCCTAGGGGCTTTTTCATTAAAGATAATCTGATGGATGGGTAACATAACTCCATTGCAAATTTTATAGAAATGTAAATATAAATCAGATTCCCAAAGGGCTCTATGGAAAATATGAATTGGAGTGGCATCTTGGCTTGTCCATTTCCATCCCATGATCAGAAAGCCTGAACAAAAGAAAATTGCATCCATAATGTAAGCACTCATGTAGAAGGGAGGTATTGTTCTAGCGGAAACACTTATTTTTCTTTTGTAATCCATGATAGTTCTGGCTAAATTATCAGATATAATGCTCGCCCAATTCATAATAGAGGAATTGAAGATTGCGTCAATTAAAGGAATCCAGTCTATGGAAAACCTAGTGGTATCTGGTTTAGCAAAAAACCTACATATCATTCGAGTTGCATAGCAATAAGGGGAGGGTAATTGTGCTATCGGTTATATACCAAGTTTATCCCACTTTAGCTTGCCTTGATCATCTTTCCATCCCTTTATCACTTTCATCAGGTCTGTATTCTTCTTTGTAAATCTTTGGACAAAAGCTTTATCATAATTATTCTGTGGCATGGGCAAGAGGTACATTATCCGTAAATTCTCTGCAGTGAACGAACCGATATTCTCTAAATTATAATTCTTGAATGATCTATCTACTATGTTAAGGTGTTTAATGACAAATTTTACCATATCTGTGTAGGGTAAAATCTTCAACCTCATTGCTATTATGTGAAGAAACGAACATGCAACGTAAAAGTAGGATGGGTCTAAGGAAATTGTTGCATTTGTTGTTAATGTTTTGACTATTTCTCTTGGTTATTCTTCCTCAAAAAGGTGGTATATTGCTTCCCATGAAGAACTGTCGCAATCCTTATTGCAGGTTGTCTGAGAACAACGGAGGCATGTATGTGTCTTCTGCAACAGTCGTTTGGGAAATTTCCTTGCCCTTCTTTGTCATTCTTGTTATTCTCACTTCATTAGGTGATTTCTTGAATTCAAGTGAAAAAAGTAAAATCATATTTGAGATGAATAGAGATAAGGACAAAGTTAAAACATCATAATCAAAATTTGGCGCTCTATTATTCAAAACATGCTTCAAGTATATATCAATATTTTGAATCTTGCACCCATTAAATGTCATTAATAACCCATAACTCTTTCTATCAAATCTCTTACAAAACTTACGTAATATGTCTAATTTAATGATCTAAGATGTTATATCTTATAACAGATTGATTAAACAATGTAAAATTTGAAACGTGAACTATAAACTGAAAACATAAACTCTAGCCAAAAAAACCCCAAAAAACATGAAAAACGACCCAAAAGCGAAAAGGGTGTATTCCAAAACGAGGTTTTATTTATTTCAATGTAAATTTGTAACATTTTTAAAATATGGCAGTAAAACAAATTTTCATGTGCCAAAAAAATGGATAAAACACACAATGGTTAGTGCTAGAATACCATTTTTATTTTCCGGGTACAATTTCAACCTATTTTTAGTAATGGCGTTAAATATAAAATAATGAGATTTTAAACACATTAAAATTATAATCATTTTTATACATGTCATTTAACATATAATATCATGACACTGACAATCCCTAAAATTCTAATTGTTTTCAACCATAATGTTAAAGATAAAATATATTTCACAATTTTTCACCCATAGAATTAAAAAATATGAACTTTTCAAAATATTTCAACCATGATATTATGAACAAATTATATTACTAAAATAACCCAATGAAACATAAATTATTTCTCCAAGTTATTGTTGCATTGTCAATATTATAGACAAATGAATTCATCATAATTAAAACATGTAATCCAAAAAACATAAAAATGACTCATAACTTAAAATATCATTTCCATTGCTCAATGCAAACATCATTTATATCTATTGTATTACACAATTATTCAAAATCATTGATATTTTCTTGCACACCATCAAAATTCACATCTTCAAATGAATGACTCGATGCAGATGAAGATGTTCCAAGCGGCACATGCATGCCCACCACTTGAGGTTTCAAAATTCTTGTAGATCTACGACTAGGTTCAATAGACTTTCATCTTATGGTAGTAATCTCTTAATAATATCTATCATCCTAGAGCAAAGAGTTACTCTCTTTGTTAAATTGAAGTCATAAAATTAGTATGTCAACTTCCTCTAATTTTAAGAGGTCTGTGTGGCAACAATTTATATTTTTACCTTTTATTTTTCTCTTTCTGCCAATTTTTTTATCAACTACCATCTCTAGATTGTACACACCATTGAATGGGTGTGTGTTTATGGTGTACCAATGTACTTCAATGCCTGTAACATCCTCATTTTCTGTAATCACCTTTATAACCTTGGAAACCTAGAATGGATAGCCATGTGGATATTCATGTGCTAAGTTCGATCATGCAACCCTCCTTAATATCATGTACCAAACCTCTATAAAGGTCGTCCATGGCTTCACATTGAGCATGAGATCTTCTAGAACCAATATACATTTCTCTTTCCTCCACCTGTGTAGAATTAACAATACCATGTGATTGTTTTTGTTCAAGAATTTTTGTTTCCTCCTGTTCATTTGACATATTTTGTGGCCAAATAAATGGAATCTTCAAAAGCATATCTTCATGTGTTGGTCTTGAAAGGATATCACTCTAATAATTGAAAAAGGACTCCCACCAAACTGAATCAGCAACATCAAAGTACTCATATGTATATCTAATGGTTTTTTTAATTTCTTCCAAGCATTCAATAATCGATATCTCTCTTTTGCCTTCGTGCATTATGAAATTCACCAACTTATTGTAATAACAATATATTTGACACAAATATTGAATGATCTGGAATGAACTTCAAAAATTCCAAACCTCATGATGGCGTCCATTCGGCAGTTGTTGAATACTTCTTTCCCCATATAAGTGTTTTCCCATCAATTTGTTTGATACGAAATTGATGTTGGAAGCTAATTTCATTAAGTTGTTCAATGCATTTCTCTTGACCATGTGATCCAAGAATAAACGTTCGCATGTCAAAAATTTCTTCTAACACATGAAAAATAAGCTCTAGCATATATTATTTCTTAATACATTCAACTAATGATGGCAAGCTCCCAGCATTCTTCCTCCTCAATGTTACTGAAAAACGACTAAACATCTGATCAATATGGTCGTGAGTGTGCCCAACAAGAAGGAAACCAACCTTTACCTTATGAAAAATTCTCAATTCAAAAAGCATGTTTAGATATCCAAAAACAATTTGATTTTTGTTTTTAGGACAAGTGTTGTCTAATTGTAGATACAAAATTTTAGGAAGATTACCACCCCAATGAGAAAGCACATCATGAATTATGGTTATTGTCAGATTTCCATCACTATTAATATTTTGAGCCGTGAAGTAAACTCTTGGTGACATTTTCCCATTGAAGAACATACAACCGACCAAGTGAAACTGGAAAAAAATTTCCTCTTGCAAATTTTTTGGTGTGTGGACAAAATGTGGTAGAAGTGTTTTCTTCTGGTCCATACCATCAATTATCAAACCCAAATATTTATTTGGATTATCATAACACTTCTTTCGATGCTTGTACAGCTTTTTCCTTTCACTTGTTTGTTGTTTGTGATGCTCTTGAAGGGCTTTAACAATGGAATCTACACATAACATTAAATAAATGTATTAATAAATGCATTTTCAAATTTGATCACTATACAATTTAAAAGAATAATGTTATGAATGTTTACCTCTTTCTGCTCCTTGACATTTATCCCTTTTTTATTTTAGAGAAGCACATGTACTGCAACCCCCATCCTTGTCTTCTTAAGAATACGAATATTGTTGAATTATCTCCTGTAAATTTATGTATATGTTCTATGCTTGATGCAACATTACGTTTTCTTCAATATCAGACAACAATCACATAAACAATAAAGTAAAATGTTGATAGAACATACCAGTAGATCGACAGAAGACAAACCAGAAATATATATGTGTGATGGTGTGTTACGACGGTCAACAAGATGCTTCAACCAGCAAAGTCTCAATATGGTCAGCCAACTAGAAATGTCACACAACCCTCTAGGACAACCAAACGGTAAACTCAAAAGTCAACCCAAAAGTCAACACTATCAGTCAACGGTCAACGCAAACAGCGACAGTAGCTAGGTCAATGCTGAAAAGTCAAAGTCAACATTTTTCCTCAAGAATAGTGCTAGAAAATGTGGATTAGGACAATCAAACTTCTGGGAGAGTTTCAGGTTCTTTTGACCTTTCATTAATCAAAGTCACGCTGGTCAAAGTTTGCTGCAAAAACCTTAGACCGAAATCAGAAATGTGTTGTTGCTGGAATTTTCCCACGTGTGGAGAGAAGAGCCACCAAGGTCATCGAACCAATCAGATGAGGAGAGAGAAATGTGTGAGGATGAGATGAGTGAAAATATCCTCCAATGTTGACCAATATATATCCATTAGTGAGGGTGTCTGACACAACTGTTGGGGCACAAAACCTTAAGGCCAACCTGCACATATCTTGAATAAATTCAAAATAAATGTTCTGTTCATCGGATCAAGATGATCTCTAAATCAATATTGCACCTCTCCGAAAGAGGAATCCAATAAAATTATTGGTATCTTCATCTGAGCATCACAACATGGAGTTTGGACCTAGTTGTCCAAAATTAACACTCCCTCTCAACTAGGGGGAACTCCATCCATCTGTGCAATCCAAACATCGTGCGTCATACCGTCGTAACTTGCTTTGTTGGCTTATTTATTTCATAACAGAAGTGGTTCAGTCACAAACACATCATTCCCGGCTGACAGATTCAGCCCAGAGGTTCGAAACCTCTATAGGACTCACAAAGAGTCTCATACCAACCCGAAGTTGGTTTGTCTGACCCGAAGTCAGTAGGAGGTCTAAAACCTCACTAGACTTGATCCCAGATCAAGTGGTTGGATTGTGCCATCCTATATAGAGAGTATAGCAATCTATGATGCATCCATCAGTTTTTTCTACTAGTCTCTAGCTTTTCCCACCTCACTGGCCAAATGAGAGGTACTTCCCATGAGCCTTGAACTCAATGGGTAGGATGCATACGAGGCATAGATAATGAGAGGTGAACCAACTCAATCATCACAACGGTGGGGCAGAAGCACACCAACAAGGTTCGGCAAGCCTAGCCCTATGGTTGCTTATAGCTCCGAGAAGCTATCCCCAAAGCCCCCCAAAGCTCCCAGAGCTCATCATCCAACAGGACCCTCAGTATAGGGTCATTCCACGATACCAAGACTCTCACATAAGGTTAGGAACTTGACCTTCCCCAGGGGCTTTGTGAGAATATCAGCGACCTGCTCATCAGTTCCTGTATGATCGAGCCTTATGGCGCCTCGTTGTACCATATCCTGGATAAAGTGGTACCTGATATCAATATGATTTGATCAATCGTGGAACACATGATTCTCGAACAACTGAATCCCACTCTGGTTATCATAGATTATCACGGTGGTATCTAGCACATGCCCGAATAGCTCACTGAAGATCTTTCACAACCAAATTGCTTCACAATAGGCCATACTCACTGCAATGTATTCGGCCTTCGCGGTGCTCAAAGCCACTGACTTCTGCTTCCTGCTCATCCATGATATTGAAGCATAACCAAGTGTGAAGCAGCATCCTGATGTGATCTTACGATCCACCACACTTCCATCCCAAGTGGCATCAACATATCCAAGAAGTGTCATGCTCCAGGAAGTGTATCTCAGCCCATGGTTTATCATGCCCCGAATATATCTCAATAGATTATTGGCACCAACCCACTGAGTGTGATGAGGCTCAACCATCTGTTGACTCAAAGTGTTCACTTCAAAACATATGTCTGGATGGGTGTTCACTAAGAACATCAGGGCCCCTACGAGTTGACGATACTCAGTAGGATTTTCTAACACGGGCCCAGTAGTGTTGCCACCCAACTTCTTAAAGTTGAGATCCATCAGTGTCGACACGGACTTACAATCCACCATACCAAATATTTCCAGAAACTTCACAATGTATTTTCCTTGAGAAAGGAAAATATCGCCAGGTCTCTTCCAGACCTCTAGGCCTAGGAAGAAATGGATCAGTCCTAGGTCCTTCATCTTGAACTCAGCAATGAGCTTCCTCTTGCACTGACGAATGAGAGGTTCAGCACCTTTTAGAAAGAGGTTTTCCACATACAGCACCAGAACCATGGCACGGACAGCTTCCACAATGGTCATGTTCTTTCATTCAACAATGCCATTCTACTCAAGAGTATAGACAGTTGTGGTCTCCCTCTTGATGCCAACTTCTCTGCAAAAGTTCTTGAACTCATTCGTGTCATATTTAGTGCCATTATCGGTCCTCAATATCTTTATCTTCTTCCCTATTAGATTTTCCACCAAGGATTTGAAGGGACGAAACGACATGAAAGCCTCATCCTTCTTCTTCAAGAAGTATATCTAGGTTTTGTGAGAGAAGTCATTTATGAATGTCATATAATAAGAACATCCTCCCAAGGATGTCACGGGCAACATCCCAAACAGATAAAAATGTATCAATTGCAATATATCAGATGTCTTTGTAAGACTTGAGGGGAAAGGTAACCTTGTATGCTTTCCTTTGGCACAACCCTAACATACACCTTCATGATTATTTGAAAACTTAGGAATCCCCGTCACCAACTTCCTTGCTTCGGGAAGGGCCTTGTAGTGAAGGTGTCCAAACCTTTGGTGACATAGTTCAGTCTGTCGAATAGTATCACACATCATTGCTCCCAGTGGACTTCCTCCAACCTGGTAGAGTGTATGAACTCTAAACCAAACCGTGATAACTTCCTTGAAGCTCTTCTTCCAGATTCGCACCCTCCCATCAATGAATTCCACATTGAAACTTGTGGCTTCCATGGCTGATATAGACACAAGGTTATTCTTCAAATTAGGTACATAGAGTACATCCTGCAAGTGAAGGACTTGACCTTGAGACAAGTGGAGGGTCACAGTCCCTGTCCCTTTCATGGGATATGTGGCATTATCTCCAAGGATAATTTCAAGATTAGTATCCTTATCAACCATATCAGAAAGTGCTTCCTTGAACCCAGTGATGTGCCTTGAGGCACCACTATCTATCAACCAGACATCCATAGTGTTGGGTGGAGATGCAACAAAGAGGGAAGATACAAGAATGAATTCATTTCTTTTATCAACAACATTTGATTCCTCATACCTAGAGTTTCTCAACCTTTTGAAAGTTTGACCATTTCCTCCAAAGGGAGCCTTCCTCTTTCCCTTGAACCTATTGTTCCTTTGATTTCCATTCCTTTGATTGTTTTTGTTGGCATCATCATCGGTAGAATCCTTCTTGAAAGGGAATTCTCTAGCATAGTGACCTGGCCTATGAAAAGTGTAACACTTTCCCTTATTTCCTTGGGCCCATGCTCTTCCTTTGTTCTTTGGACCACCAAAGTTCTTCTTTCTAGAATGAGTAGCATAGAAATCATTTCCTTCATTTTCATACTCCTTCATTCTTGTCTCTTCTTATACGCATCTCAATATTACTTCGTCAAAGTCAAATATCACATTTTTATTGAGAATGGTAGTGTTGAAAACATGCCATTCAGATGAGAGCCCTCCAAGTGCGGTGAGTACCATCTTTCGATTATTTATTGTTTCCCCAATAGCCAGCAGATTGTTCTTGATCTCGGTCAGCTTCAGAAAATATGATTGAACAGACTCATCCCTACCTTTCTTCGGATTATTCAATTGATTCTTGAAGAATAGGACTTGATTCGCATTTTTGCCCTTGAACATGTGGATCAACTTATCATACATCTCTTTGGATGTGCCCAGCTCAGAGATGTAGGCAACCAAACTCTTGTGAATTGAGTCACTGATCATCAGCTTTTCTTTGATCTCCCCCTTCTTGTACTTTGTTTTGGCAGCAGCAGTAGAAGTGGATGGAGGCTCTTGGAATTTGCCCTATACATATTCCATGACATCTTGGTCTTCCAAGTTAAGATCCAATGTCATCTTTCAAGCGTGGAAGTCATCCTTCCCAGTCAATTTGTCATCGGCCTTAAATCCATTGTAGTTTGAGGAACCCATCCTCTTCTTCGGTGATTGCTACAAATTAGGGCTTTGTCTTCACCTCGACTCTGATACCATGTAAATTTATGTAGATGTTCTATGCTTGATGCAACTTTACTTTTCCTTCCATATCAAACATAAATCACATAAACAATAAAGTAAAATGTTGATAGAACATACCAGTAGATCGACAGAAGACAAACCAGAAATATATAAATTTTTTGGTGTGTTACGGCGGTCAACAGGATGCTTCAACCAAAAAAGTCTCAATATGGTCAGCCAACCAGCAATGTCACACAACCCTCTAGGACATCCAAACGGTCAACTCAAAATTCAACGATGTCAGTCAATGGTCAACGCAAACAGTAGTAGTAGCTAGGTCAACGCTGAAAATTCAAAGTCAACATTTTTCCTTGAGAATAGTGCCATAAAATGCTGATTAGGAAAATCAAACTTTTGGGAGAGTGTCAGGTCCTTTTGACCTTGTGTTGACCAAAGTCAGCGCTGGTCAAAGTTTGCTGCAGAAACCCTAGACCGAAATCAGAAATGTGTTGCTGCTGGAATTTTCCCACGTGTGGACAGAAGAGCCACCAAGGTCATCGAACCAATCAGATGAGGAGAGAGAAATGTGTGAGGATGATATGAGTGAAAATGTCCTCCAACGTTGACCAATATATATCCATCATTCAGGGTGTGTGACACAACTGCTGGGGCACAAAGCCTTAAGGCCGACCTACACATATCTTGAATAAATTCAAAATAAATGTTCTTCTCATCGGATCAAGATGATCTCTAGATCGATATTGCACCTCTCCGAAAGAGGAATCCAATAAAATTATTGGTATCTTCATCTGAGCATCACAACATGGATTTTGGACCTAGTTGTCAAAAATTAACATCTCCTCCATATCTGCACTAAATATTTATATGTAATAAAATGACCATTTCCTTCAACATCTTCTGCATATTCCTTGTATAAGTTGTATATTTATCGTCTTGAGAAATTGTCAGCAATATGTATTGTATCTCTATTTGGCATATACTTTCCATGTTTTGAAAAGAATTCTTGCAACCATGACATTGTGGTGTTTGCTAGTGGCCCAATCTCTCGTTTATGATGAACTTCTAAATAATATGTAGGACCATTTTCCAAATTATCTTGGATTCTTGATAGACGAAAATTGACAATTGAATGAATCATTTTGAAATCCTTTCTACAGAGAAATAAAGACCCAATATGATAATTATAACCTGCTAGTGTATGTTGGATGCACCCCGCTAAATATGAATTATGCATGCTTTTATTCATTGACAAATAGTTCTTCCTTTTCTCTAAAGAAAATTTGAAATCCATATGTTTCAAGCAATCCTTTTTACAATAGTCACTTGAAATGATCTCACTGATAGAAATTCTTCTTGTGAGATATACTACTCTACCCCTTGTATAACTAGAACATCTTGGATTGATACAAAAAGGTCTACTCCTACTCCTAGAAATAATATTTGTTGGCAACATCTCTATCATTTCATCATTCTCTGAACAAGCATTTCCATGATCATTAGGAGGAATACTACTCTTACTATGATCATTTGCAATATAGTTAGGAAATTCACCACCATCATTGTTTAAAAAATATTCATTACCATCTTTGGCGGCATGAAAATTTTTAATACCATCATCTGTGGTTTTGAAATACTGAATTGGAGGATATTCTTCACCATATTTATCTTTCCCTTCATCACTGCTACTCTCAATGTTCACAGGATTAGGACTATGTGGAAATTGTGACTCTTGATTTATTATAAATTCGTCACCCTGACCTTTGTCACTGTTACTCCCATAGTCCATATGATTAGCAGTAAGTGGAAATTGAGACTCTCGATTTATTGGATTTTCTTCATCCTTATCTTCATCACCGTTGCTCTCAAATTCCATAGGGTTAGGAGTAACTGTAAAATGCGACGCTTTATTTACTGAATTTTTTTCATCCTGCGATTCATCACTACTTCTCTCATAATCCTTAGGATTAGGAGTAAGTGGCAAATGTCAGTCTCTATCCACTGAAATTTTGTCATCTTGTCATTCATCACTATTGCTCTCATAATATTTAGGATTAGCTCAATGTGGCAACTGTGACTCTCTATCCACAGAAAATTTTTCATCCAACCATTCATCACTATTGCTTTCATAATCCTTATGATTAGGACTAAGCGGCAATTGTGGCTCTCTATCCATTGAAATTTTTTTATCCTGCCAATCATCACTATTGCTCTCAAAGTCCTTGGGATTAGGAGTAAGTGGAAAATGTGAGTCTTTAGTTTTTTTAAATTCTTCATCTTTCCATTCATCATTGTTGCTCTCATAGTCCATAGGATTAGGAATAAGTCGACATTTAGACTCTCTATTCATTTGAAAATCTTCACCAGTCATTTTTTCACTACTTCTCTCGTTATATTCATCAATATGCATAGAGTTTTTATGTGACGAAGATGTTGATGCTTCATAAAACGAAACTTCACTATAAGAGGAAACCATAACAATCAAACAATAAATGGTGAATGTTGCAAATGATCTCTCTTGCAATGATAATATATAGTTGAAACAATGAGAGATTCCCTCCAAAATTTTTCACTAAAATGCTTTGCTTAAGTATGTGCCTCCAAATTTTATTTAAACGATTTATTTGAAAATTAGTTATTAAAATATTCTCATAATATGGACCTTAATTTCGAATTAAATTCCCTAGACATCTTTCTCTTAATAATTGTATTCAAACTAAAATAATTTTAATTAAATTATATAACTTTTACTAATAAATTTTATTTTTATAATATCCATCAATGTTTTTTATCCCACATTCACCCTGCCGTAAACAATTCCATTATTTCTGCTTTATAAGAAAATTCAATTTCACTATTCCACACATGACGTCAAGATTTCTCGAGGTTTGTTTAAAAGATTGGAATGATTTTCTAGCGGAGCAACATTGTCAATGGGAGATTCTCGCTTTTGAAAGGTTAGTTTTGTTTCTATTATTCTGAAATTATTAAGTTGTTAAAATTAATTAAATTCAAGTTATTTATTTCCGTTAAAAATTTACCAGCTTTTTCCATTAATTCTTTTAGGTAGAAAATGAATTTTTTTTTGTATCTAAAAATTAATATTCCCATTATTGGTGGGCCCGCCCAGGGTAGCACATGGTTGATCTAGCCCAAGTGGGCGCACCCACTGGCCCTTGGGAAAACAGAGGGGCCAATTCTGAGAATCGGCCCCCTTGCTTGCCCAGGAGGCCAGTGGGCATGCCCACTTGGGCTAGGGCGTCGTGTTGTGTCCGCTTGAGCCCAAGGGCCACCCTTGGGTGCCCTCAAGATCGGGCAAACACCGCCTCGTGGGCACATCCGTCCACAGCACCAACGTCTGCTCGAGCCCGAGGGACGCCCTTGGGCATCCTCGGGCTCGGGCGGACATCTACCAGTGGGTGCATCCACCCACAGCGTCGTGTTGCAGGTGAACGTGCCCATTGGGCGACGTCCGCCTGAGACCATGCAGTGGGACGATTCTGGGAATCGTCCCCCCTTCCTGACAGAAGGCCAATTCCCAGAATTGGCCTCCTTCTAGGTAGGGGGCCATATCCCTGGGCTCGGGTGGACGCCACCATGTGGGCGCGTCCACTCGCAGCACGGCGTTGTTGGTGCTATGTTGTGGGCGAATGCGCCTATGTTGCAGTGTCCAACCAAGATTGAGGGCCACCCTTGGGTGCCCTTGGGCTCAGGCCAATGCAGCCCCGTGGGTGCATTCGCTCGCAGCACAGCCCACGGTGTCGTGCTACGGGCGGACCCGCCCACGGGGCAGCGTCTACCCGAGCCCAAGGGTACCCAAGGAAGGGAGGTTGATTCTGATAATCGGCCATGATTCTCATAATTGGCCCCTTGCATATATATATGGCCAAGTGGCTAATTCTCAGAATCTGCCCTTTGGGCATATAAAAATAAAAATAAAAAATTATATGCCCAAGGGACCAATTCTTAGAATCGGCCCTTTGGGCATATAAAAATAATAATAATAATAATTTATATGCCCAAGGGGCTGATTCTGAGCATATAAATTTGTTTTCTTTTTTTTAAATGCCCAAAGGGTCGATTCTGAGAATCGGGGCCGATTCTCGGAATCGGCCCTTTGGGCATATAAAATAAATTAAAAAAAAATTAGTGGGGTTGGGGAGATAATATTAAAAAAATAACATTTTTTTTAAAACAACTTGTTTTAAATTATATATATATATTTTTTAGGGGTGTTGGGTAGATGACATGTAAAAAAAAAAATAGAGTTTCTGTCGGGGAAAAAATGTATAAAAATATCATTTTTTTTTAACAAGTTTTTTATTTTGCTTACGTAAGATATTTGTTTTCTGTGATTTAGTAATTTATGTATATTTATATGTGTGTGTGTGTGTGTGTAGGAAAAATACATCAAGGAAGGTTTCTATCAATCTTTCTGGACACAAGTCAACATTTGCATCATCTAAATCTATAGGTGAGCCTTCAAAAAACATTTTTGGACGAACTGCACCTCAGTTAATTACTGAAAATGTGGGAGATGCATCCACAAAAGAAAATAAGTTGGTTTCATACTGGAAGAAATAAACATAATTGAATCGTTCAAAATATGCATGGTTTCTGAAAGATATAGAAGATGAATCTCTGCAATTATATCTATATTCTAGTAATAATTTTGATGTTGAAAGTTATGATCTGGTGGGAAAAGTATTAGACCTATATATTCTTCCAAATACTGAAAATGTTTATATACTATCAAAATCGCCCAAGTCACATGATAAACATAGATATCATTTTACATTGTCGATGTATAACAAGGGGGAAGATTCTTCAAAGATATGAAAATAAATTGTACAAAATATTGCATAGAAGATTGTCAGTATTTTTATTTACACTTATATGTTTTGTGTTATTCAAATTGTATCATTGTATTTTTAATAACTGAGTTAATATTGACATATTATATTTTGTTTTACAGGATTTTCCTGAGGGCATTTCAATTATGTTGGGGGGAATATATTATATAGAGTGATATATTATGAATTTAGTCTCCATTTTCCATGAAAATCAAGCAGAAGATATGGGAAAGAAGCAAAAAAAAATTCATGATGCTACAAGATTGTATCAAAGGGATCAATCTAGTAAAGGTAGACATATTACTTTTCAAAATGAGGAATTTGAAGTTGAAGCTGAAGTGGAAGATGAAGATGAAGAATGTGTTGCCATATCTGAGGATCATATTAGAACTGATGTTAGAAAGGAGAAGAGCCATAAAAAACAAAAACAAGAATGCCCAATAATGTCTCCCTTACAATTGATGATGAGGATATTTTTTCGGTTTAAGAAAATATCATAAGAAATAGGAGGAAGAAACAAAAAATTGTTCATTCTGAAAAAAATCATTGACAGCAGTGAAGGGCCTAGTGAAAACTCCAAAGCAAGTAGGGAAATCATTACGCGAGGAGCTGATTTAGAGGATGGCGTTATGAAAGCAAACAAAAGGCCATTCGACATCATTTGGCAAAGATAAATTTAATTGAGGGTGGTCGGTCATTCCAACTTAATGTCATTCAAGTCTACAAGCCAGATGAAGGACAGTTCAAATATCAAATTAGAAAGCCACACCACTTTCATGTTCAAAATTTTAAAACATTGATGAGGTACAAGCCTTTTGCACATGTGGTTGATTGTGTTCTTCTTGTTGATCCAATTCAGGTTCCTAACAAAGATTCATTTAACAAGTCAAAATGTTTTGAATATAAATATTATGTACTTGGGGGCAACCATATTATAGAAGCTCAAAGGAAATTAAAGGAGGAATATTCCAATAACCCGTGTTTTGAAACAATGAAATGTATCATTTATGTTGGTTTAACAGATATAGAAGCAAATTTATTGGCATGGGATTAAAATTCAGATAATGAGTATAGGATGTCTATGACTTTCATCCAAAGGGTCAGGTTTATTCATAGTGAATTTAAATAAAAATGTGGTGGTGATAAGACAAAAGTTGATTATGAATTCCAGAGGGAATGTTTTATGGAAATCAGTTATCAAATCGAAGAAAAAATAAGTTCAAAAGGTGGCAGAGTAAATTATGAAATATTCAGAGGTATTGATAACATTTTCTAGTTGGAATTTAGAACTGGAGAGATATGGGAATTGATTGATCATATTTTTTAGTTGTGGGAGAACTTTGGCATCAAAATTCAGAAGGTCAAATATTCTAAACCATTGATATGTACCAACAGTAAATCAAGTCCTGAAATGAAGCTCCTCCCAGAAGATATGACTATCACACCTTGGAGATCAATGCAAGGAGTGAAGGATGAAAATATTTTCAAAACAATATTATCTCGTGTAAATTCAGGAGAATTATCAATGGATGAAATGTCCGAGGAATTTCTTAAGTAAGTTTGTTATTTTTACTTTTTCTTTATTATAACTTTATGTTAAATATAATATATTGTTGTTGGTATTATTGGTTATACATAACACTATATTAACATTGTTTGCTTCATTTATTCAGTCACAAGGTTTATATGAGAATACATGAACAAATGGTTAAATTGTTGAATGGAGATAGTTGGGATGATGTTGTACGAAACTACCCAGATTCAAGTTCTACATCAGTGCTAAAAGATTTTTTTCTTGCATTTAAAAGGGTATGTTCATTCATACATTCATTTCTATTCATATGTATAATATTTTTAATTTATAACTTACAGATTTCTTTTGTTTATTTTATTAAAGATGAAGAAGGATGTGAATGGAGCGCCAGATAGTTTCAGAAGCTTTATTGAAAAAACAAAAATGGAATGGATAAAAAAACGACGTCTTAGTGATGTTGAACTTGATCCCATTCTTAATAATTTTATTTGGAGTGGGCTCCACACTATCCAATATCAAATAATATCAGGTGATTGTGAAGACATTGCAAAACTCATACCTAAAAGGGATTATTCCCTAGTTATTGCAGATATTCCTCATGGTTTCAATATCCTAAACATTGAATATGATAGTGACCCTTATACTTATCAAGCATTTAGTAAAGTGGTTGCGGGATTTCTAGAAGTCACAACATCACCATTTTGGAGATTTGTGACATTTCATTCAGACATACAATTGGGGTTGCTATTATCAAGATTCAAGGGAAAAGAAAATTCAAGGATGTAGCTTACATGGTAAGACGTTGAAATTATATATTTGATTAATGTTAAAAAAATCATTTATGTACAAGTTAATTGAACTTTTACTATTTCATGTTACAGGAAAAATCCAAATCTTATTTGTGGCAGAAATCAACAAATTATAGGTGGCTGTGAGTTCATTCATGTTGAAAGTTAGACTTCTTTTCAATAAAGTAGATGGAAAGAATCATAGCCAAGTACTGGTCCATGATGTTGTTGTAAGAAAACTAACATATGAAGATAAAGAAGAAAAAGGAGAGATAGTTAACATATACAAAAAACCACAGTCATTGATTAAATATCTTTTAGATCTATGTTCAAATGAAGGAGATTGGTTTTTGGATTTATTTTGAGGTTCAGGTAAGTTTTATTATATAAGAATGAATTCCAATGTTATCTTTTTTATTTTTTTTGTGTTTATACTAAATGACTAATTTTTTTCTTTTATACTTGATGATTAGGTACAACACTATCATGTTACTTACAAAAAGGAAGAAATTAAATTTCCATTGAAAAAGCCCTAGTACAATGCAAATTTATTCATCAAAGAATAAATGCTCTTCAATTTCTTCCAGATGAAATGAAAGAAGTTGGTTTGAGAAAATGGGATTTTAATGAATCTCGCGTAGCAAAAAAATCAAAAGAACTTCAACCACCATTAGATGGAATGATTGGAAAGGCATACTTTGGGATGTTTGTAGACATCAAAGATCCATCAGAACAGAAAATTGATGAAACTGAAGCCAATGATGAAAATATTGTGGAAGAGGACATTCGTTATACTCTTGAAGATGAAGAGTTTGCATTATGTGATATTATTGATTAAAGATTAAGTTAAGCTTCCAAATGAAGCTCATTTTTTGTAACTATTCATAAGTTATACTTGTAATTTTTTTACTTTGACATTTTATGAGAAAAAATAAACATTCAGTTGTTGTAATTATATGTTTAATATTTTTATAATGTGATTTTCACTTCATTTTTATGTGAATCATTTAAGTTTTAAAAAAAACTATAATTAATATTAACTTTTCACATAAAATTGACAAAAATTGCTAATTTTTATACTTTTTGTTACTTTTCCTATAAAAACAGTTTATTTGACATGTGAGTTTTAACAAAGAAGACACAAAATGTGTATATTTTAAGTTATTTGTATATTCAAAATGTGTTTTTTTTTATGTAAATTGTTAAAAATTATTTCTTTTTACTGGCAATTATTTCATGTGCAATGAAATATTATCTAACAATATATAATTAGATAGAATATTGACACTTTAAAATTTTGACCTTTTTTGTTTTTTTTGACAATGCAAAAAATCAAATATCTCACTATAAAAAAAAAATTAAAAGAAAAACAAAAGAAACCTTAAAAACACTTAACAAAATATGTAAGTGAAAATAATTATTAGCATTTAATACATTAGAAAAATTTAAGTAAAAAATAAGTCTTATAAAATATGGGGATGACGTTGGCATCAACACTTTTCAAAATCAACATAAAAACACTAACATTTTAAAAATAATGTCTATACTTGGTACATAAGAAAATCTAATGTGTAAAAAACATGCTAAAAAAATATTAAGAGTATTCTGAATCAACACTTTTCAAAATCGGACCATATTTTGCTACCTAAAAAAAGCAGGTACTCATTTCTGTTCCCATTTCAAATTTTATATTGTTTCCTTTAGCTTACATGAAAAAAGCCATTATGCGTTGGAAAAATTTTAGGCAACTAAAGGGTCAAACAGTTCAAGATTATACCTAGGAGTTTAGAAAAAGGGCTTTGTTGTTATGTGTAAACTTGCAATCCCAAGGCACTCTATTGAAATACGTTGGGGGTTTACATTCCTATTTGAAACACACTATCTTTATGTTTAATCGAATCAACTTAAATGAGGTTTGTGTGCAAGCCATGCACCTTGAAGCAAGGGGAAAGAACATTCAGGAAGAGGGTAGTAAGAAGAAGCCATTCCAGGGTAAGGAGAAAGAGAGGGGAGGAAAATGGAAGGGAAATAAGAATGAAAGTGTTAATAAAGAAGGGGAGAAAAATACATGCAAACATTGTTCCAAATAAGGGCATGATGAAGCCCACTATTAGAAACTACATCCTGAACTAAGGCCTAAGAAACTAAACAATAAGGGGAAACATAATACAACTGCTACCACACAACATGATCTTGGATCCGATTCTGGTGATGAGACCAAGATTACAGCCATGGTAACAAAGGGAAAGGAATCCATAGCAAGTACTAGTTCTTAAAATTGTCACAACAACACTCCAAATGAAGAAGTAAGGATAGAGTTGTTCCATTTAAGGGTGATCTCAAACCATACAAATATTGGCGCATTATTTGATAGTGGGTCATAAGCGAACTTAATCTCAAAAGACTAGGTCAAAAAGTTTAACCTTGAAATTGTACCTCATCATAAGACATATCCTTTGGGTTGGATATTCAAGAATGAAAATTTACAGGTTACAAAGAAATGTATATTCAGGTTTTCCATTACTGCAAATTTTATTGATGAAGTCGAGTTAGATGTGATTCCACTTGATATTTCAGGAATTGTTTTGGCAAGCCCATATTTGTATGATAGGACAGTAGTATTTTATCTCCATGAGAACAAATATCATTTTCTCAAGGATGGGGTGGATTATATTGTGAGAGCTCATCACAAAAAGATGAACATTTCTTTGGTTAATGCAGGGCACATGAAGAGACTAGTAAATGCAACTAAAAATTTTGTGCTTCTCATGATAAAGAAAAAGAATGATATTGATTATGAATCTTTTGAAAGTTGTGATGACAAATTAAAATATGATTTGTTTGATTTTGTAAGTCAGCATGGTGAGTTGTTTCAGGAACCAAATGGGTTACCTCCTAAGAGGGGAATTTAGCATGAGATACAGTTGCAGCAAGATGTTCCACTTCCAAACATTGGCATGCATCGCATGTAGATAATAAAGTGCATGGAAATAAAGAAGAAAATTCAAGAATTTATGAACAAAGTTATTGTATGCCCATCTACTTCACCATGTGGTTCATCGATTGTCTTGCTGCCAAAGAAGGATGGGACTTGGCACATGTGTGTGGATTTCTGTGAACTGAAAAAAATCACGGTAAATAATAGCTATCCACTCCCAAGAATTGATGATTTGCTTAATCAATTGAGGTATGAAAATTATTTCAATAAGTTAGGATTACGAAGTGGTTATAATCAAGTTATAATAGCTGAAAAGGACATTTGGAAAACCACATTTAAAACTAAACAAGGATTGTTTGAGTGGCTTGTTATGCCTTTCAGTTTTACCAATGCTCTAGCTACTTTCATGAGAGTTATGAATGATGTATTGAGGCCATTTATTTATTATTGTGTCATTGTATACTTAGATGATATTTTGATATTCAACAAATCAAGAGATGAAGAAATCATGCATGTGAATAAAGTACTTGATGTCTTGAGAAAAGAACAGTTATTTTTGAAGATGTCGAAGTGTGAATTTGGCAAGACTTCTTTAGTGTATTTGGTACACATTGTTGGAAGAGGTGAGCTGAAGATAAACTTCTCTAAGGTTTAGGTCATTGTGAATTTTCCAAAGCCCAATATAGTTACAAAGGTAAGAAGCTTTCTAGGGGTAGCACAATATTGGAGGAAATTCATTGCTAATTTTTCTTCCATTGCAGCTCCATTACATGCGTTGAATAGTGTCAAGAATGTTTTCCATTGGGGAGATATGAAAAAAAAAATTGATGCTTTGAAACAAAAGATCAATTCAACATCAGTATCGACTCTTTCATATCTTAGACAACCATTTGAGATTCAAACAGATGCTAGTGATTACGCCATGGGAGTAGTTCTCATGCAAAATGGTAAGCCCATTTCATTTGATTCTGAAATTGTTAATGATGTTGTGAATAAATATCCAAATTATGACAAAGAGTTATGCATTGGTACAAAGTGTAAATAAATGGAAACACTACTTGATGGGGAAAGATACCAATATCCATACCGACCATCAAACATTCCAGTTTTTATAGTCACAATCAAAGTGGAAACAATATAGCCACTTCAGATGGATGGGATTTCTACAACAGTTTCATTTGGTTATCAAGTATAAAAAGGGAATCTACAATAAGGTAGTTGATATGTTTTCTAGGCCTATTGTAAATTCATCTATTATACTCAAGCACAATTCTGTTTTGCATGAAAGTTACATTGAGAAATATGCATATGATAATTACTTTCAAGATGTGTATTGAATCTTGAGTCAAGGAAACCAAAATGAAGAGTTATATTACCATGTACATATCAGCTTGTTGTATCACTTTGGAAATTTATGTATTCCACGGGGAGAAAGAAACAATATCATTAGGGAGGCGCACACTTCATTGATTTCTGGACATTTCGGTGTAGGCAAGATGGTAGCGAATCTCCAAAGGTATTGTTATTGACCATGCATGTTTGATAGTGTATATTGTTTCATTAGAGGATGTTATTTATGTGCAGTAAGAAAGCCTAGAAATTGAAAACTAGGATTGTACACTCCACTTTTGGTCCCTTCACGTCCATGGGATATTATCTCAATGGATTTTGTAGGAGGTATTCCATTGTCAAGGAAAGGTCATGATCACTTATATGTAGTTGTATATAGGTTTAGAAAGATGTATATATTGATGCCATGTAAAAATAAAATTACCGTGAATAAATAACTCATATTTTCTTTCAAAATGTTTATGTTCATTTTGGTTTTCCTACTTCTATTGTAAGTGATCGAGATTCTAGATTTGTTATGAATTTCTGGTCAAATTTATGGGACATGATGGACACTAAGTTGAAGAATAATACAACCTTTCATCTGCAAATAGATGGCCAAACTGAGGTGGTCAACAGGACAATCATTCATCTTCTTTAACGATATTACAGCAAACATCCCAAGTTATGGGATGAATAGTTGCATTACATTCAACATGCATATAACAAGGCAAAGCATTCTTCCACAAACACATCGCCATTTAAGGCATGTCTTCGTAATTTCCAAGATTTCCATTGGAACTCATCTTTGGGAAATATGTTGCTATTGATGGGCATAGAGACATAAATAAAGCAAAGAATTTCACTGAGAAAATTCAGTTGATACATCACACGGTGCAAGAACAAATTGAAAAGAGTCAAAGTAGCTACAAGACAAGGCATGATAAACACCGTGTCGATCATAAATTCCAAGTTGGTGATGAAGTTTGGTTATATATTAAAAAAGAGAGACTTCAATGGGAAGGTAAAAATCCTAAGCCAATCAATTATGGTCCTTTTAAAATCTTGGAAAAGATTGGTAACAAAGCATTTAAGCTAGACTTTCCTTGTTAGGTCCCTATATTACTAGTATAGTCCCTTATTGTTGTTAGTGTAACCCCATTATTGTTATTATTGTACCCTTGTAACCCCCATATTGTTATTGTGCCCTTAAATTATTATTGTTAGGTCGGCTAGGATTACATTGTGGCCCTATGGACTCCTATATATAGAAAGGAGGTTTTGTAATTTGTATCATCCAAGAATTGTTCATTCATGTAATGTATTGGAGGTTTCCCCCTCGAAGTGGCTTATTTATAAGGCATTGATATCTCTTTTCATCTATTTCTGGAGCTGGTTTCACAACATTTGGTATCAGAGCTTTGGATTCTAAGGTTTCGCTGCTCCAAACAGGTCATCATGGCATGTTCACTATAAATTTTTTTCTACGAAGGTTCAGAAGCTGAAATTTTTAGGGTACGAATCCAAAATACTGAGGAAAATCGTCACAAAATTTCAGAGCTTTGTTCACAATATTTTCGAAGATATGAGCTGTGGAAGGTAGGGCTTTTTGCAGGCTCCTGAATTTCACTTAAACAGGTCATTGCGGAATTGTCGCTATAACGTTTTTTCTACGAAGGTTCAGAAGCTGAAATTTTTAGAGAACGAAGTTGAAATCTGGAGGAACATCATCACAAAATTTAAGAGCTTGGTTCGCAATATTTTTGGAGATATGATCCGTGGAAGTTAGGTCTTTTTCAGGCCCCCGAATTTCATCTCAAAGAGGTTATCGTGGGAAAACCTTCATAATTCTTTCTCTGTGCATCATATTGGAATATGGTAAAAAAGTGTCAGCAATTACACTAACTGTAGTTTCTTTTCTATCAATTTCAGAGCCAAATGAGGAAACAGGGACATGTGGCAAGTTGTACAAGTGCGCTATACTGAACCAGTCCATAATTGGGTCATTGTGGGAGATTGGACATAACTTTACCTTGAAGAATCCAAATTAGGTCAGACCTATGGCATTTGAAAGAAGATTCAAAGCGTGACTTCAAGGCCAAATTTCATATATTGAAGATCCAAAATCACAGGGATAATTCAGTTTCAATATCGAGTTCCTCAAAATCAAGAAAAAGGTGTGTATTTTTTTTCAAATTGCATAAGTTTTGTTTGAAAAATCAGTTCTAGTTGATTCCAAAGGCCTATTGAGTATAGATATCAGTATTGGGTTCTAAAATGCCTCCTAAAAATAATTCAACACCCATTAAGCCTTTAGAAGGCTTTACTATGACTCATGAGTATGAAGAAATGCAACATGAGATATCAAAAGTCCATGAGCAAGTGCACCAAATTTTGTTATCGCAAAGAGTAACCAAAAATGAAATGGAAGTTGTAAAGAAAGGCATGGAAACTAAGATGGATGTTTTGAAGAAAGGCGTGGAAGCTAAGATGAATGGTTTGGAAGCTAAGATGGATGGTATGGAAGTTGGCATGGAAGCTAAGATGGAGGACATTGAAGCTAAAATGGAAAACATGAAGAATGATCTAAAAGTGGACATGGAAGGTTTGACAAAGTTGATACAACAAAGGTTTCCTGATGGTGAAAATATAGTAGAGGAAACTAATGATGAGAAAAAAATAAATGATAATCATGATTTCATGAACTCTAATATTGGCAGGAAGAATCATCATTTTCCAAAGATAGATATGAGGAAGTTTGATGGAAATGATCCCGTAACATGGATAATATAGATGGAGCAATATTTTGATCTCAATAATGTGCAAAACACACAAAAGTTACGCATTGCAACTTTACATCTAGAACAAAATAAATTTGTATGGTATCGATGGCTTTGCTACCGTAAAAAAATTGTCACTTGGTCAAATTTTACGGAGGAAATGATATCACATTATGAGGATATAAAGGGAAACACCTTCTTTAGCCAATTGATAAATCTCAAACAAAAGGGTTTAGTACGGGAGCACATTGAGGACTTCCAAAAATTGAATATAAGGGTAACTGATATTACAGAGGAACACAGGATTGATCTCTTCATAGGTACTTTAAACGATAATATCCAACATGAAGTTCACGTTTTGGAACCTGATTCATTGGAGAAGGCATTCAAGTTGGCAAGAAAAATTGAACGTAAAATTATGGCGACAAGGAAGCCTACCACTAAATTCTATAAAGAGGGAAGTGTTGTTGCTCCTAGATTTCAACAACCTACAAGGTTGACACCACAACAATTGGAAGAAAAATGAGCAGAAGGGCTTTGCTACAGTTGTGATAGCAAATACACTAAAGGTCATAAGTGTGCCGCGAAGAAATTATTTTACATATATTGTGAAGAGGAAGAAGAAAATGAACAAGAAGAGGATATACACCAGGAACCAACTATAGAAGAGGAAGAAATGAGTCCGGTCATATCATGTAATGCATTGGCAGGAATTACCACTCCTCAAACTCTCAAGATAGAAGGACATATCAAGAATAAAAAGGTAATAGTGTTGATTGATTTAGGTAGTACCCATAATTTTATTCATTGTAAGGTAGCCAAGGAATCGATTTGTTTCCTATACCCAACACCAGAATCTCAAGTAATGGTTGCAAATGGAGGAACTATAAATTGCTCTTAAAAATTCCATAATATCAAGATATCCATGAGGGA